>VZRJ01009996.1:784593-825115 GCA_013397565.1 Ptilonorhynchus violaceus
TTTTTTTTTCCTTGCAATGCATTAAACAGGATTTAATGCCTCCCCAGTTTTAACAGTGTTATTTTACAACGGCTTCTGCCAGCTTCTGCAGCTGGTTGGTGTTTGAGTTTTTTCCCAGCTCCGTGAGCACAGCTGGAGGATTGCCACTGCACATTGCTCAACATCCCAAAGATTCCCTTTGCAAGCAGCACCCTGCAGTGGGAGCTGACCTCGGTACAAGATGGCCTCGAATATTGGTGGTCATTTCCAAGGTGTTATTTGGGATTTTATTATGAGAGATGTAGGAAAAATCCCCGGACACAAAAGGGAAAAGAAGTTTAATGTCCGTCTTTGTATTCCCTAAATTAAGTAGCTGCAGAATTAATGTTGTAACCAGTAGGTTAAAGTATGAAAAGCAAAGGAAAAGAAACTTGATCATTTCTGGTCCCCATCTACTGCTTTAATTCACTTGAATATTACATCCTTAGGAAAAAAAAATCCCTAGAATATCAAAATATAAGTAGCAAACAGTTGGATTTATAGAATGAAAAAGCTGCTGTGGAGTAGGGAGGGAATAAGAATGTCAATGCAAAAGTGAGGGCATTCATCAGATGGAGATTTAGGTGAGATTTCACATCAATGTTAAGGAAGTCAGGACACACTGAGCCCTGCCCTGGCCACCCCCAGCTGTGCTTTGCAGGAACACCCGAGGGTGTCCCCAGCTGCTCTGACACTTACTATCCATGGACATGGATTTGAGGGGTGAGGATAATTTAGATACCAGGCCATGTACAAAGAAGCGTGAGGGAAAAGGCAGAAAATTAAGGGTGTTTGATCGTCACATCAGTGCAATGAAATAATGACCTGAGGTCGTGTTTCACTCAGGTCCAACTGATGAAACTTTTTAATGGTTTGAGCTGCAAAATTGATGGAATACACAACCCAACATTCCTTTTTTTTTTTTTTTGATTTCGGGATAGCTGAAGATATGAAGCTCAGAATGTCTGGAAGCCAAGTGTCAGACAGAGCCCCTTCACCCTGGAGAGACCTCCAGGCAGCTCCATAGTCCTTCTCCATAGTGCTGAGAGACCAACCAAACTCCTCCTAAGTGACACATCTGCCCTTGGCACCATCACTGACACGTCAGCACACCTTGGCATCAAGTGGATTCGTCTTTTCCACACTTTTCAGGGACAGGGCAGTGCAGCTGGACTTTGACAGAGAGAACTGAGAATCAAGAAGGTGCAGCTTTGCTAAAATTGAGCACTAAATGGGATCAATAAGAACGTTGATCCTCAAGCTCTCACGGTTCGGGTTGGAAGGGACCTCAAAGATCATCCAGTGCCACCCCCTGCCATGGGCAGGGGCACCTTCCACTATCCCAGGGTGCTCCAAGTCTCATCCAACCTGGCCTTGGACACTTCCAGGGATGGAGCAGCCACAGCTTCTCTCTGCAACCTGTGCCAGGGCCTCACCATCTTCACGGGGAAGAATTTATTCCTAATACCCCATCTAAATCTACCCTTTTTCAGTTTAAAGCCATCAACCCTTGTCCTAAGATGAGCTCCAGTTTGGATAATCTGCTGTTTAACAAGTTTATTGAGTTTATTGCAAAATTTATCGTTCTGTAAAGAATTAAAAAAAAAAAAACTGCCTAAACATTCGCATGAAACTGTTAGAAAATTAATTTTTCTGACAATGTGGTCCTTCTGTCAAATTTAGTTGAATGAGCCCACAGTGTTCAGGTTTTAAGGGCACAGAGATGGCATGGACGAATAGAAAAATAAATATATATGCATATATGTGATCATATTATTTTGCTTTCCTTAGGGTATTAAAGGCCCTTCAGCATCTTTCAACCCATTCCCACTGATGCTGCCTGCCTGTACAAAATTCCTGACTCGCCCATAGCTGCTCTGCAAATGAAGTGTTCCTGGGAATGCCTACGGCTAGAGCCAGTTATGGGATGAGCAGTAAATTCATCATTTTAGGGGTCAAAACTTTTAAACTGAAAATGCACAGTGAGATTCAATAATTATTTTAGAAGACTTTGACGGGCAGCTTGTTCACCTGGTGTTCCTGCATTAGTTCAGACACAACAAACAACGTATGATGCCCAAAGGGTTTAGATTTTGCACATCTGTGGTGCTGAAAGAGGTACTAAAGTGTACCAGCTCAGATTGAAACTATATGAGAATTTAATTCTTATTGCAGTGCAAATGTGTCATTTATTTTGTTATGTTTTTTAAATAATGGAGCAAATTATCATAACTAACAGAGATCTAATGACTAAAACCAGCTCAGCCAGAGGGCAGTGGGAAAAAAGAACATTTTAATATCTGGGAGGAAGTGAAAACAACTTTATATTCTTGAGCTTTAGCATATCTCTAATCTTATCCAAGACACATTTTCCATTATCAGTTATCTTCCAAGCCCTCAGCAAACAAGAAAGTGAAAGTAAAGGTCCAAAATAGATTTCTGACAAATACTGAACATGTTCAGATGTGCCTATCAGGGAGGAGTAATTAAAAACAAATTAAAATCTCTGTACTTTGCCTTCCCAAATCCACAAATACCAGGGGCTCAAATTACTGACAAACTGTTTCAGGAGCCTTCAAACCAAACCATGAGCCTGTATTTATCCCAAATAACCCCTAAATAACACTTTGGCCACAGATGCTGAGCTGGAGAGAGACTGTGGGACCAAAATCACTTGAAAAGAGTACACAGCAGATAAAATGTTTTCTTCTTCTGTCTAAAGCTCTTAGAGAATTAACATGAATTTCGCACTCCAAAAGAAGCCCACTGAGCAAGAAAAGAACACTGCATGAAAGTGTTATTGGGAAGGTCAGGGACACGAAAAACCTTTATCACTTTGAAACCCTCTACAGGATTTTCCAGCAGAAGTGTGCAGATATAAAAGGTGTTGGAACAGTGAGGTCAGGCACTGAGCACGTAGGAAGGTTGGGAAACTATTAAATTCCTCAACATCAATTAAATCTGGCTGAAAGATGTTCATTGAGATTATTTTCACTCAACATGTTAATTAGATTTACAGTCTAAACTATACTGATAGCAAAAAAAAACCCCACAAGCAACTGCTATTTGTTCATTTTTAAAAGAGCTGGGGAGGGTTATAAAGTGGTTCATTTCCATATTGTTTCTTGTTTGAAGAAAATACGTATTGAGAAATCTTACATGGTACCAAAAAAGGGGGAAAAGTGGTTGAAAATGAGATTGGATTCTTTGAACTCTACTAGAAATAATTCTGTGAAAGTACTACAAAATACTTTTAAAATGTTATTCCATGGGGAAAATATTTTTCCTGTTTTCTTTAAAATAGATCTTTTTATTTTTTTTCTTTTCTTGTGATCCTGAAGTATTTAATGGATGCATTTGTCACTTTTCTTTTACTACAGACACAACGATCCATTGGCATCTGCCCTCACCCCTACAAGATCACTCATTTAATACTCGATTTTATAAATGTGTTCCAGGAAACAGCAGTAGTAAACAGCATTTGTGATAACCTTACAAACCACCCTGCAGAGATGAGTCACAAGATATTGAAAATTCAGGACAATCAATTGGGCAAAGGAGAGTTACTGTCATCTATTCATGATGCACACAACGCTTATAGAATGCCCCACAGTGCTCAATAAAAATGAGGTTTCTAAAAACTAAAGGAGCCAAAGTCTAGTCTAAGATAATTATTGAGGGCCCTGCAGTAAGGAGAGTGTTAGGTGGATTTTAGGATGGGTTATACCAATATCCAGATTATATAATAATATAAATATCTTAATCTGAGCCTTGATGCAGGTTGCTCAGAGAAGCTGTGTCATCCCTGGAAGTGTCCAAGGCCAGATTGGACAGGGCTTGGAGCAACCTGGGATAGTGGAAGGTGTCCCTGCCCATGGCAGGGAGTGGGACTGGATGAGCTTTAAGGCCCCTTCCAACCCAAACCATTCCATGATTCTGTGATTCCAATCCAGACATCCAGCACTTAGGCAGCTAAATATTGCTCTAAGTCCATTTCCCGACTTATTTAGGAACAGAACTCAGCTCTAACATGCACAGGAAAGTACAGAGGCAGGTCCCATTCACTCATGTCCTTTTAGGGAAAACTGGCATTATATGGTATGGGATAAATATATCACAGAGATCATCATATTTTAGTACAGAAGGGGCTCCATATCTCCAAAATCCACACTTCCCGGTGATTTCCACATGGGGAAAACAAACCTGAGAGAAACATAACTTTCTTTTCAGGATCACAAGTTACTCTGGAGTGAGCAATTCCCCCCTTGCCCAGAGAAGCAGAGAGGGGTTTGTGGAGTTGGGTTCTGTGCCCTTGGGGACTGCAGTGACAGCACCACTTGGGCTTTATGGCTGGCAGAGCTTTCCAATGGGCCCCATGGATTTTGGTGAAATAGCCACGTTGTTATTGCTTTGGGAAAGAAGCCCTGGAAGCCCCTCCAGGCACAGCCCACTCTGCCTTGCACCAGCTTCCCAACCCTGTGGCCGTGCTTAGGGAACCTCTGGATGGTTCATCTGGAAGGTTGGTGGGGCGGAACCCTGGGATGAGCACTGATCCCGTCTGCTCCCCCAGGAAGGCTTCCAGCATCGCTCCCTGACCCCCAGGCAGGGCCCAGTCCCTGCCATGGGACACACATTCACTCTGAGAACCAGCAGAGCTCATTTTACAGATTGGAAAAAACTGTTTATTGCAAGCCCTGGTGAGAGAGGCAGGAGGGAATATAAGAGACCAAATCCCTAATAGTGCAATAGTGCTGTAAACGTGATTTTTTTCATATTTTTTTCCTCTCTTCCTGCTCTTTTGCTTCCATTTCCCCCTCCTTTCTATATAGCTTTGGTTCTGCATGGCAGCTCTCTCCTCGAGCTGATTCCACAGGAAATCCTCTTGGGCTGCTGACTCAGCAAACCCACAGAATTGCAGGCAAGGAACACGCTTGCTAAAGGCTTGAATAATGTCCCTGCAGGAGCTGGATATTAACAGCTGAGCAACGTGAAAAATCACTGATTCTGATTTTACTATTTTTTTTCTACAGGCTCCTTTTTTAAGAACTCTTTTTAATGGCCAATTTGTTATTCGACTGCTCATCCAACCCTCCTCCAAGCTCATGAATTCAAAACCAGCAGGGGGGAAAAAAAAAAATCATATTAATGTCTTTAAATCAGTGTTGTCATCATCTTATTCACCTGTCACAGAAATTATTTCTACTTCCAGAGGCCAAAAAAAGTGAACACATTGATGTAACATAGGGCAAGTATTTTCTGCTTGGTTACCTGCTGCCTTGCATTTCTAAGACCTGGATATCTTTGTCTAAAGAAAGCTGTGGTAGATACCTGTGTTTGTTCATGGTGTTGTAAACCACATGTTGGTAGAATGTGTGTATTTCTAGACTTTTTTCTTCCTGTCATTCATCTTTTAGGCAAATCAGCTTAATAAACTTAAAGAGCTTCAAGACCAGGCTGGATGGGGCTCTGAAAAACCTGGGCTAGGGGAAGGTGTCTCTGCCCAGGGCAGGGGGGTTGGCACCACCTGACCTTTAAGGTCCCTTCCAACCCAAACCATTCCATAATTCTATGAAAAATATTTTAACCAGGTGTCTTTCTTTAGCTTCTTCAATAACCATAGCTGGCCCAGGTGAGGTCACGAGTGCCAGTGCCCCAGACAGAGCACCAGCACAACATCAAAGGCTCCCACCACCTTCAGGTATCTTAGGTAGGAGTGTAAACACACTGAATTTTTCTCAGAAAAAAACAAGAGACTTGTAGATATCTCAGGTGGAGAGATCACTGTGAGAGATCTTTCACTCTGTCACTCTCTGTAACTTGAAATCCTAATTTTTGTGCCTCGGAAAGGTGCTTGAAGTTGGTTGGTATCAAGGCCTCCGTGGTTTTGCAACACTGATTTTCTCAGACGCTTTTTTTTTCCTGATACCAGAAATCCTGAACCTGCTCTTTGAAACTGCTTTACCCAGTATTACGCACCCTGAGACTTTTTCTATTTTAAACAAGGCTTTTAAGAGGTTGCTGCACTCTGCTGATTGCCCCCCAGCACCAGCTCCTCATATTAAAGTGGAAAAGCTATAGCAGCATTAATGTCTTGGTTAGCTGAGTCTTTATCTCCTATGGAGAACATTCCCAGCAGTTCCCTGGCTATATTTGCACATATTTATATTTTCATTACATTACCAGGGAAGTCCCATGCAACTGTGCACTATGTTAGAGAAACCTGCAGTCCTACAGAGAGCTTGACTTCTCTAATAGGGTTATGAGATGCTACAAATCACCAGGCAGGTAAACTCATTAAAAGCTCTCTCATTAAGCCCTGCATGGAAAAAAAGAGTTTGCTTAAAGGGCAGGGACCAACCCAACCATTTCTGTGTGTGCCTGAGGAGCCTCACATTTGGGCTCCTGTGCACAAACACTGCAGGGCTGGGGAGAGACCAGCAGAATATTGGGTCTGAATGCACCATTGCTCATCTTTTAAAAATAACAGAGGCCAAGACGTGGATGATTCTATTTGAGCGTGGCCTGGCACTGGAAGTGACAGCTGTGGATGAATAATAGAGGACACAGAGAGTTCCCTGCTCTGTAGCCTGTGCACACCCTGAAAAGATTGAGAAACCTCACCTTCTTCAGCAAACAGGGGCTGAGCAAACACAGGCAGCGCCTCTCTCCACCTCTTCATGAATTGCTTAAAAACAATCAGATCCAGGATTCATTCTCTGCTCTGGGAGCTGCTGCCTGCACATCCAAATCTGTATTTGCCCATCTGACTCTCACACAGGGATCACACCTCAACATGGTTATACAAAAGGCATCACTTACACCTTTCCTTTTTCATATTGCTCTTTTTTTTAAAGGAAGACAGGGACATGCTTCCCAGCTAATCAAACATTACAAAGAATACTCTACCATTTGAAACATTTGAGCTTAGCAATATTAAATATACATCCACAAGAAATTCCAAGTATTAGGTGAGGAAATACATCTGATTGAATTATTCCAGACAGTTAGAACACCTGCATTGCAGTTACATTTAAAATTCAGTTCATACACTAAGCCAACTTTGTGAGTCATGAAATTCATTGTTTCTCAAGTACATTTGAAACCACACAAAGGAATGATGGTTTAGGATCCTTTCTCCTCAATAATTCTATGATGACTTTTAAAAATATTTTTCAATTAAAAATAAAACCAAAACAACACACAGTTATCACAGATAAATGGAATGCAAAGTTGATCAAAATGACAGTGAAAGTGAATTCGGAAGCAAAAAAGGGATCATAGAATCCTAGAATCCTAAAATCCTGGAATGGTTTGGGTTGGAAGGGATCTTAGAGACATCCAGTTCCAACCTCCCTGCCATGGGAGTTCCAACCTCCCACTAGACTGAGTCGTTCAGAGCTTCACCAAAGCAAAGAATGGGAATGACTGAGAAGAGGTGAGCCAGTTAAAAGAAATTAATTAAAATCAGATAAAATAGCAATTTAAATAGGCTTTTAAATCTAGGAAAGCACTTAAAATAGGGAGAAAAACTAAAGCTCAATAATTCCTCTAAAGGCCTAGGGGTTATCATGGTGCCTTCAGTCCCAAGTGGTTGATAAGGTGGAATAACTTTGTGAGAGGTTAATGCTGAATAGCCTGATAAACACATGAAAAACGTGTTAAGCCAGTTAGAACTGGCTTAAAATGCCCATTTCTAAACATATCTTGGCATATTATATTCTTCTTGTCTGGTCTGAATCTATACGTGAAGCCATCTAAAATGTCCCATTAATACTTTGTTTTCTCTTTGCCTTTTCTTGCTGTGTTTGTGGATGTGGACATCAGTTTTGGGGCTTTGGTTTTCTGTAGGGAAAAAAGGGTGTGACTGTTGGAAAAGCCAAAAACTACACATCCCAGCAGGTGTGCAGATCCAGGAGCCGATGCAGCCACTCCAAGGAAAATGTGCCAGAAAATGGGGATTTATCCTGACTGCTGAGTCCAGGAGCTCTCCTTGGGAGCGACTGGAGATTTCTTGAACAGCACCAGATGTGCTTGAAGGAAAGCAATATAAAAGAAGAGTTTTTTCCAGGAACTTTCTGGAGGCTGGGATGACTTTGAAATTTACTCTATTTTTTTTTTGAAAGTCACATCCACTCCCTTGGTAGGAAACCAGAAAATCTGCATGACAAGAAAGTACCAATTTGAGGTCACCAGCACAGCACATGGTGGTTGGAAAGGGAAGAGTGTGCCCCAGTGGGGAGAAATTTGTTACCACAAGCATTGAAAAAGAGTCACAGCAAGGGAAGAACCATAAATAACATTACATCATTCCTGAAATTTGGTCTGTGGAAAGAAATGAAGGGATTTAATAAGAAATTAATCCTATACACAAATTATGGTACAGTCTCTGCCATGGCCTCTGCGTGTGCAAATACACAAATTCATGTGTGTTAAATGGTTAACTTTACTATCTATACTCCTGCAAAAGACTGCAATAAAACTTTATATTCATAAATAAGATCACAAACTTTGAAGAAACAGCAAATAAAAAGCACGTCCCTTCTTGTTAGCTCTGGTTTGCTGTACGGTATTTCATTAAGAACCGTTCTTTCCACAAGCTGGAGCTGATCACCAATTATCCAGCTCAGCAACCACAGTTATGTCCTGAAACGTGAGCAACTGGAAACTTGCTGTCCTTCTGCATCTGCCAGCAAGGTCACCCATCTGAAAGCTCAAGAGGTTTCTTCATTTATTTCCCTTAATTAAAAACCGTTCACCTCTAAATAAGAAGACGCCTTTTGACTGTATCAAGCTGAGCATCAAAAATCTCGAAATATTGAAGATTGCTGGTTATTTTACAAAAATGCCTTTCGTCTTTTGAATCATTTATTTTTGTTCCAACTCGAAAAAATGTGCTTGCATGCCCGGGAATTCAGCTTTCCAGTTTCTCCCCGGGCGGGATCCATGTCACCAACACTTGCATGTCCAAAAAAACAGCATCTGAATTTGAACCTCCTTTTATAGTCAGGAAACTCACATGAACATAAGTACCTAAAACAGGTTAAATATGGGGGGTTTTTCCCCCTCCCCATTAGCTAAGAGGAAGTTTACTGTAATTATTTCAGAGATACGTTATAAAAAATTAAATGTACTCACTTTTTAATAAATAATCATTTCTATCTGACCATTTCAGGTGTGCAGTTAAATGAAGTGGACTCCAAATAAGAGCCAAAAGGAAAGAAAGTGTATTTTTGTGTCCTAAAGTAAAGACAAGTTCTGGATACTGCCTGCTATGTGTTGTAGAAGACAGGTCAACAATTGCTATCCAAGAGCAAAATACTCTAAAAACTGCTAAAAGATGCTCTGGTCACAACACTGCTGTATGAAATAGCTGCCATTTAAAAATAAAACAAACTAAATGTCAAGAATGCTTTTAAATACCTGACTATTAAAGTGCAGTAATGTGAGAATAGCTGGATATGAAGCAATTGTAAAGCACTTGCATGGAAGTTGTAGAAGGCTATTAATGGGAATGAGCTGGAGGATTTAAATACTGGTGCTGTTTGTCACTGAATCCCTCCGAGCAATGCTTCTTGAGAAGAGCTGAAAAGCACATTTGTGACCAATGGTTTAACACAGAATTGAGAGGTTATTGCAGGGGTTGTGTACTGCTCCTCACTGCTACAAAGGGGGAAAAAACATCTTTGTTCAGTGGTTTTATGGGTCTCATGTGAGGCCAGATGCAGTCACTGTGTGCAGGGGACAAAGGAGAGGAACAGTTACAATCCCCAGATGTGTTAAAACTGAGTTATTAATGCAAGAGGACATTGTTTAGTAAGTAAAGACTTATGGGGAAAACTAATCCCTGTCATCTTCATAAAGAGTTGAATATCTTCAGAAACGTAATGAACGACTTTAAGGGCCTTTGGTGTCTTTAGAGGCCAATTTGTATTGTTTCCTAAAATTGCTCCTCTGAAAATGGAGGCCTCCAAAAGCACTGCCTGGAATATCTCGAGGTTTAAGTTTCAGAGCGGAGATGAAGGGAATCTCTAATTTTATCTCCTCTGTCTGGAAAAAAAAAAAATTCCTAAACCAAAGGATTTGAAACAGAAGCCCCACTACTTTTGTTTTTAAAGTATTACTTTATTTTATTTTGAATCTTGGATGAAAACAGTGAAAGAACGCCCTTAAGGAATGGACTTACCCCTCCTCAGGACGAGCAGAGGTCACAGTTCTAATGCAGTAACAAAGGAGGTTGGAAAAGTCTTAACCCAAACTATGAGACCACCCAGAAAAATCCAGAATCTGTGTCAGCAGCAGAACCTTCCCTCTTGGCAAGTGCTGGCCTTGAGAATGTCTATTTACACCAGAACAATGCAAATAAAACAATTTTTTCCTTACCATGGGAAGCAATATGAGGCTGAAGAAGCAGATCTTCCAGTTGATGGCCATCTTCTCCCTTAAGTTTGAATTTTAGTCAAGTTTTGCTTGTGAACACTGTGGTTAGGGCTGGAGAACAGGCTCTCTGCAGATATCTTCGTGAAGGTCTTCACGTCAAGGCTCAGATCTCTGCAGAGAAAGAGGGAAATTATTGTAAATATGGAAAGCACCAAGAGAATGAAAAAGAAATGGGCAAAAAACAGAGAACTCAACACTTGGGCTGTGAGCTGCAGATATTAGATATCAACCATACTTTTACAGCTCTTATAGATGGCCTTGGATGTCTAATCCAGCCAAAGGACTTGTTTGTATGATCAGTAACTTGTGCCAAAGAAGTACTGGGAAGGTTCTGTAGCTGCAAAGACCTAAATTGTACCCAGGGGAGAAGGAAGGGTGGATTATTTTGAACAAAATAGGATCTGTCTGCTTCATCTCTGAAGTTGTGATTGGCCCCTCATGATTTTCAGTAGTGTCTCAACAGCACAACTGTCTGGGGGGCTTTGTAGGGGTCTGTATGACAAGATGATTTACCCCCTGAGATGGTTTGACCAGATAACAAAATCCATTACCAGACTTGTTAATGACCTGATACCTTTCTGAGAACTCAACAGTAGAGAGGCAAAGGAATGAATCGTATTCCCAGGATAAAGATTCATCCAGGCCATAATCAGGATTGTCATGCATATCCGTGACTTCCATTGCTTGGTCTCTGCCCAGACAGAATAGAGGAGTGGGGGGAAGGTGTTTTAAGATTTGGATTTACTTTTCCTGATCCTACTTTGACTTGTAAAGAACTGATTTGTCAAAGAACTTTTAGAACCAAAGGGCACTCAATTTTTATACTGACTGCAACACACTGCCAGGACATCAGCATTTAGAAGGGAGAGAGTCTTTCAATTAAAAAATAAAACAGGAAAATTAATCTCTCTCTAAATTTTGGGAGAACAATGATTCATAAAATTCACTCTAAACTGATCTGTTTTCTTCCATCCTCACTTGATCAGTCACTCACGCTCTGTTCTGGCACTGAATTTAATTACTAAACTGCATTTCTGATGGTTTATCAAATAATGAGCAACTGATAAGATCTCAGCTGAGGAGGACAGCAAACATCCCTGGTGACATTCAGCCGTGAGGACTTGGAACTCCATTAACAGCAGCAAGACAAAACCAGGCAGACGCATTAGCAGCCACTGGATTTGAAATTATTTCCTGATCATTTGTACTCCTGTGTGCAGGTCAGTCCAGAAAAGCCAGAGAGGGGTGTGGAGGTTGAATTCTGTCCTTTCATTCTGTCACTGTAATGCTGTAATTTAATCAGGAAATGATTAAAATGCAAGGGAAGGGTGGGAGATGCCTGACTAAACGATGGACAGATACCCTGGGGAAAACAGTAACAGTTAGAATATGTTCTGCCCAGTATTTGAAGACCCCGTTTTACTTTAACCTGGCATTCACAATGTTTGAAAAGTGGAGGGTGGTTGTTTTCTGTTTTATCTCAGTTTCAAAGGAGCTTCTAAAGAGACAACCAGAACATCTGCAAACCATTTCATTGCTTTTCTTTCACATATTGCAGGGAAAATAAAAGAATCTACTTCATTTTTTCCTTCAAGGTAGTCATGGAAACCTGCACCAAATACTGGGCTGAGGCCTTCATGTCATCCATGGAGACTGGAGTGTTTATTAGGGAACAACAACTACCAGTTCTGCGAACTTCTGCCCTGGACCTGCAGCAGAACCTTATATATTGTTTAGCTGTTCCTGGAATATATGACCTACTTATGTGCAGGGTCCACCTATTACTAATTAAAGGCTACTTATCTCTATTATCAATTAAAGGCTAGCTATCTCTATTACCAATTAAAACCTAGCTATCTCCCAGATAGGTACTATCAGTTATGTTTTACTAGAAAAATAAACTTTTTTTAAAAATATAGGCAATGTTGATAAAGCAATACCATTCAGTATTTAGAAAAAGAAATAAATATATCAATATAGGATTTGGAAGGGAAGCTTGAATTATCATATTTTCTTTTGATGTCACCGGTAGATAAATCCTGTAATTACATTACTGATGCTTCACGTTGTTTTATCTGCATCTGCCACTGTAATTCAAATTAGTGAGGTCAGAATAGCCAATAATAGAGGGGTTGCACCTTTCAGTTCCTCAAAATAATCTTCAATTATTTCTGGTGAAACAGAAAGGCTGTTGACTTGTCTGAGAATCTGAAAATCAGTTGATTGTGACTAAAATAGAATGGGCTTCGGGGGGNGGAGAAGAAAAAGAAAAAAAAACCCCTTGTTTTGGTCAACTGATGTCTTAAGAACGTTCATCACCTCTGAAGGTGAATTCATTTGTCCACTGCAAACACTTCCAGTGCCCCAGCAGATCTTTATGAAAGTATCTGAGATGCTTCAAGGGCAGATTGGAAAAGCTCTGGCAAAACTTGTTCTGCTGCAAGTGCCCATTTCTGTCCCCATCTGAAAAGGGACTCTGGGGGCTGGTGAGGACAATTCCTCCATGAGAAGCCCACAAGTGTCAAGTGCACAATCTGATGTCACTAATGAACAAAACCACGCAGCGAATCCTTTCCAAGTACGATGGGACTACTCCCAGGGAGGCATAAAAAAGGAAATTAATCAATGCCTAAAAGAATAAAAAGTCACCATATTGAATAATGGGTAAAATTGTTCTACGGCATCTCAGAGTGTACCCATTGGATGAATGAAAGAGGATTTTTAATGACTTTACAAGGCAGTTCTGAGCTGTTATTGAGATCTCACCCAAAAGAAACCACCTGATCTGTCAGGCTCCTTGTGGTGCTCTGGGATGTGTGCCAGTGGTTTGGAAAGGAAACCAACAACTCTCAGAGCTGACCCACAATGGCTTAAACCAGTGATGATAGAATGGGAATTCACTACTTAATTCATCTTTCTTTAGTGTCTACTCAGGGCCTCCCACCTCATCCTTTTCCTGCACCATGACCAAGCTACTGCATGAGTGTGGAAATTGGAAAGCTTCCAACAAAAATGCAGGAGCAACTGAGCTTTTGCAGACCGAATACTCCACATTTCAGGAAAGTCAACCACTCCATGCACAGTTGTTCCAGTACTTCCTAGAGATATGAAGGATATTTCCCGATGAAGAACAAACACGGGTGGAAAATTACTGGGTGCAAAATATATGGACAGGTAATTATCATAAAATCCTAGAATGGTTTGGGTTGGAAGGGACCTTAAAGATCATCATTCCAACCTCCTGCCATGGACAGGGACACCTTCCAACAGACCAGATTACTGCCTTGACTGGCAGTCCACAACCTCTCTGGGTAACCTGTTCCAGCGTCTCATCAACCTCACAGTACAGAATTTCTTCCTAAAATCTAATCTCAATCTACCCTGTTTCAGCATAAGGCCATTCCCCATTGGAATTCACTTTCTACATGAAAAGTCCCTCTCCAGCCTTGTTGCAAGCTCCTTTTAGGCACTGGAAGTTGTCCTACGGTCTCCTTGGAGCCTTCTCTTCTCCAGGATGAACAGTCCCAACTCTAAACCCGAATTCATAGGAGAGGTGTTCCAGCCCTCTGACCAACTTAGTGGCTCTCCTGAGGGCTGGAACACCTTTCATTATGCACTTGATATTTTTTCTGTCTTTGGGCTCCCAATACAAGGTGCAAACCCAGTGCATTTTATCATTTTCCTCTTCTAGGTTCCCAAATGTAGTATTCCAGCTACATCACTTATATCACAGGGCCTGGTGCCCCTTCCTCATGTTCCCACTTGCCAGCAATGAGCAGAGTTGGGAAATGAACCCTTCAGTGACCTAGGACACATCATCTAATTATAGAAGCCTGGGAGATGCACACTCACACATGAGCTCATTGTCAAGTCTGTTTTTATATCAACAGAGAGAAGCAGACATGTGAAGAAAGCGTTTGGTCTGACCTATTTTAACCATCTACTTTAAACTTCCAGCTTCTCTCCCGGAGTGTAAAGGAATTCTTAACAGCCAGCTCGTATGTCGACATCTACATTGTGGATATCTAATTTTGGACAGACTAAACCCATCTCCAGTCTGAAATATATGGATCAGCAACATGAAACCCAAGACAGCAAAGTTTGACCTACCACAAAGGCTTGGGAAGGAATTTGATTGTTTATGGTGTCAATAAATTGATGTTGATATATTTAAGGCAACAGAGAAGCTAAAGGAAGGGTTTGTTTAATACAAGACAGAAAGAGCTCTAAAGTTTCCCATGGAAAGTAGTCCATAAAGAGCAATCCTATTAAGGCAAAGAAAAATAACATCATGATCTTTCCACTATCTTTAACAGAGTACTTATTATCTCTTGGACTTTAAATATTTTGGGCTGGTTTTGTTTACTTGCTTTCTAAATTTGCTGAAATTAAAGTTTCTTCATGGATCACAGCAGCTGAGGCTCTGACTCTACTTTCTTTCAAAAATCAAGACTTTTATTCTCCCTTTATGTATTTAACTGGAAAAGTCTCTCAAGTCCTTGTTTCCACTCACCAGATCTGCTGTCAATGACAAAGCAGGATTTGAAGGGTCATTACATCAGGAGGTCTAAGAGTGGGATTTTCAGAAAGGATTTTCAGCTATAAGGGACAAAACCCTTTTCAGCTGCACATGAATGTCTCGAGGGTCTCGGGCAGAAATGCCACACCCTTGCCTGAAAGAGCTGTCAGTGAAAATCCTGGGGTTTTTTCCACAGGATGGTCCACAAGGATGGATGCAGGCTGTAGGACACCCAGCCACGGGTCTAACACATGAACTGATGTGGGAATCATATGCTGAAAAATGTCCATTCATGACAGATACGTTCAGGTAGACTCTGCTGGTATCCAGTATTTTCACTGTGCAGAAAAATTGTTGCTTTAGAAAACAAAATTTAAAATGGATCTGATACAGCACTAAGAACAATTTTGCATGGAAATAATTGAAAGAAATATATTCAACTACTGCCTGGCTTAGGCATTTCAGTGTTAATGAATAAACGAGCCTGTTAGCAATACTCAGTAATAATCCTTTTTCTACCTGAGGGAACAGACTTTTGAATTTTTTCCCTTGCAGAGAACACCTGTGAATTTTACCAGAACTCCCTTTCTAAAAATGAAGATAAAGGTGTGATTACAAAAGCAGGAAATGAACTGCAGATGTTGTGACTCCTGTATGCAAATGGGAGCTTAAGTGTCCAAATATTTCTACATGAAATAAGATTTAATCAATTTAATTTACTTCCATGAGGGCTTGTGTGGGAAAGAAATCCAAGGAATATGGTTTTGCAAGAAGAATAACTGGTAAAGGGGATTCACAGAACTGGGGGCTGGAAGGACCTCTGGAGATTGTCTCATCCAAAGTCCCCTGCTCAAAGCAGGAGCAGCCACAGCAGGTTATACAAAACCCATTTTCAATCAGTTTTTGAATATCTCCAAATGTTGAGACAACGATTTCCGTGATTAACCTGTTCTAGAACTTGGCCATTCTCACAACAACAAAGTGTTACCTTACAGCTGAATTTCCTGCATGTCTACTGGTGCTTGTTGCCTCCCGTCAGCACTGAGAAGAGCCCGGATCCATCTCCTTTGCACCCTCCCATTGGGTATTTCTACACACTGATAAGATCCTCAAAATGTTCTCTTCTCCAGGCAAAACAGCCCCAGGTCTTTCAATCTCTTCTTGTAATTCCTCAATCACTCTGTGGCTCCTCCCAGGACTCGCTGCAGTGTGCTCATGCACTCAGTGCTCCAGGGCTGAGCGAGAGGAATTCTCAGCTCCCTTGACCTGCTGCCAAGGCTTTTCCTCATGCAGTTGATGATGCTTTTGGACTTCCTTGCTGCAAGGGCTCTTTGCTGGCTCAAGATTCACTTCATGTCCACCTTAGGTCCCTTTCTGTAGAACTGCTTTCCACAGCTGATCCCCAGCCCGCCCTCGTGCATGGGATTATTCCTCTCCCAGTGCAGGACTTTGCATGTCTCTTTCTTCAACATGAGGAGGTTCCTTTACACCTATTTCTCAAGCTTGTCCTGTTCCCTCTAAATAACAGCAAAACCAACCACTTGTTCCATCAATCACTGCTCTTAAATTTGTGAAAATTTCAACCTTTTTGCAGGTGCGCTCTGTCCCATCATTAGTCATTAGTGGAGATATTAAACAGCATTGTCAGATCCAAATTCAGACCTTTATAGTTCAGCCCAGTCTACCCAGGCTCTCTCTACAGCCCATGGAGAAGGTTTAGGCATCCTTAGGGAGCAACTTCTATATTTTAAAGCTTGATGCCTTGAGGCCTGGTTGGATGGGGCTTGGAGCAACCTGGTGTAGTGGAAAGTGCCCCTGCCATGGCAGGGGGTTGGAACTGGATGACTTTTAAAGGTCCCTCCCAACTCAAACCATTCTATGATTCTATGACACTATGCCTAATTTTGGAAAAAGTGAATTACTGCTTTGCAAGAGTCATTTTTTTTTTTCCCTCTGTTTGTTCAGGGCTGATGAGGGCAAACAAAGGAAATTCCATTCCCAAATTTTAAGACACCAAAGAACTAAAAGGTAAGCAAAACAGAGCTCAGATTTCCCTCTGTCACAGCCTTTTCTTGTTTTCAATACTGTCTTTATTCCTTTTATTAACACAGCCTAATAACTTCCATGTATGTTTTACTTCAGCTGTCCGCAATTACAATTTTGGTGGAGTGTTGTGCTTTTTTTTTTATTATTTTCCTTTGAGTGGTTTCAATTAAATTGAAATTCCCTGAAGATATGAGTATTATAATTCGTCCTTACAAAGTACATTCCTTATCACTTCTGTATAACCTGACAGCTCTTGTATTTCCTAGTCCTCTAGCTTTATAGACTTTTCCTAACATTAAAAAAAAATCTAAAACTATTCTAGAACAGATTTTAGTAAGCGTTGTTCAGACAATTCAAGAAATACATCCAAATTTACACTACCTGAAGATCTGATTAATTTCTTGATTATCTGCAAATTATCAAAAACTCTTTGAAAGTCCAAATCTGCTATATCCCATCCCTTCATGTGTGTGATCATAAAGCCCAGTCTTTCCTGAGCTCTGAAAGTTTATGCTCTTCAGGGACATAGTGTATAAAACCAAACAAGACTTGATTTTTTTAAAACAAACTCCATTTAAAATGCCTGAATTTTATAAGTAATAAAAATTCTCATGATATAACAATTCTTCTTCCTATTATGCTGCTTCACCGGCACAGATATGATGAAACACTGGAGGTTAATGACATCTAAATTCTGGCTATCTGAGTATTTTGACATTGTAATGACTTTGAATGTCTGTTTGATGGAGCTGCTGCTTCAGGCTCTCTAGAAATTCAGGTGGACATGAGCAGATCATTCATCCAGAGGTCAAGATTTTCTTATCTTTGCAATGACAGTGGTGATAAACTCACAATAGCAGAGACTATGGAACACAACTCATACCTCCCTGGGCACAGGATTGCTATTCTTGGCAGGTTTCCCACATAACATCACCAATAAAATTCTTGCCTCGATTGGCATTATTTCCCCTATTGCATTATCTGTCACATTTTTTGTGCCCTTATGTCACTGATGTCCCCAGAGACCTGGTGAGTTGATACCAGTTCTTAACTGTAGGCTGTAGACACTCAGTTGCAGGAAAATAATTGCAAACTGCCACACATTCAGGAAGCATTAGGCAAAGCAAAAAATTATATGAGAAGATTATATTTTCACAGCAGATCAATTATCCTTTTTAAGCATCTGTGGAGTATGTGATACTTCTTAGCTAATATGGAACTAATACTGGGATCATAAAGGTAACGACGTGCTGCTCCATTCCAGCACAGCTTTAAGTGCTGCTTGGCAAGGTCCTTCCAAATTACTACTCCACAACCAGGAAAACGTGTTCTCTACCTGGCAGATCAAAGTTTTGCAAGAGCTAATTGATTAATTTGCTTTCCTTGCCTGGTGGTCTGTATTTCCTCCCCTGGCTAAGGGTGTAAATATCATTTTTCATGATCACACAGGAGCTTGTAAGCTCTGTAACCTGTCCATCAACATGGCCATCAGTTGAACATGCTCAGCATATGTTGAGCAGACATCTATCACAGGCAGAGGAAGAGTAAGAGCAGGAAATGCAGCTCTGGACCAGAGCCCTTTATTCCCATTGTCTCTGAGGATCATCCCAAGTGCAGTAGGTGTACAGTACCTTCAAATCAACTCCTTAACTGAAAATAATATATTTATTAGAGTGTGGTGCCAGTCTTAACACCCTCAAATAGCCCTGTGGATGTGCTGAACTGATTATCTCGACATCAAGCTGTCATTGTGAAGCTACCATTGCTCTCCAGACATGAGGCAGTCTCCACACAAGGCACTCTCAGCTGTAAGGAAGTACCAAGGGTATCTTTAACAAAACATTCCTCTTTTTAGCACAGGGAGACTCCAGAGGAGTGTTCCTGTAGCTGGTGATGGACCCAAGGGCAATTCCCTTGGAATTGGGAGTCTCGGATCTCCAGCAACAGCACAATAAACTCTTATCATCCCTGGGAAACAAGTCTATCCTTCCTGTCTGAAACCAGAACAAAAGTAATAAAATAGGCAATGGAGCTATCCGTTGCTTTGGAAGGTGGTAAATACAATGAGCAACTGCCTGATGCCAAAGGAATAAATATGTGATGGTGTGAAGAAAACAGTCTGAGAGAACCTTGGTATTGAGAAAAGAGTGCTTGGAAGTGTGGGAAAATTGCCAAGTTGTTCAGAGCAGATCATCAAATGATCTTTCTTTGCCTCATACATACAATTTCTTGTCATTTTCCAGTGCAAAGTCAGAGACATGCTGCATACAACAGCTTGTACTTCATTGAGCATTCTGAGCTGATGATCTGTGGTGATGGCCCAGATGAATATCCACTCTCCTCCTCCACACTTCTAATCAACAGCACTGAAAGCTTTCACGGGCCAAACTCCAGCCCATCTTGATAAAAAAGGAACAGATATAATGTGTTTCCCAATTCCTTGTGGGTAGAGAAAAAGATATCTCCACTATCGTGATTCCTCAAGTGCATATTGTCAAGGAAATTATCCCAGAACAGGCCTGGGACTACAATCCTGTCTCTTCCTTTTTTTTTTTTTTAACAGTTTCACTCTTCTCTACTACACTGAAAGATAAGCTTGAGTCACTGCATGACCACTTGGAAATTGCATCATTTTTCCCCCTCCACATTTCCTGTTGTCCTCCTTTTCTCTTGCATCTCTGACAGCCTGAGCTCTCCCAGCTGTGTCCCACCTTGTGCTCAATAAACTCATTACATTTGGACACTATTTGGACCTTCCACAGCACGTGTGGAATTCTTGCAACACCAGGGATGGAATCCAAGGCACATAAATCTGTCTGTCTAAAAGGGAACCATCTCTATCCACACTGGTTTGTCTCAGCTGCCTCCGCAGTTGACGTTGTTGAGAATGTTGCAAACAAACCCAACCCTGTCAGCTCTTTCTCTTAGTTTGTCTCTAGATCATTTGCTTTATGAAAAATCCAGATCTCCTAATAACTTGGGTAGCATTGCAAAATTATTCCACGCTGCAAAACTGAATTCCCAAGCTGTGGCTCAGAGCACTGATGGTGTCCAGTGCCTTAAAAGGGTGTGAATACACATGACTTGCAGCAGTTAAGCCTAACAAAATCTAGATAATGTAAATACTCAGCTTAATTCATAAACCACTGCCTCACTGTTGTTATGAATAAAGTAGCTATATCGCTTCTAGAAAAAAAAGAAAATAAATATAAATGAATGGAAGTGATTCATTCCCATGTAATAATCTTTTCAACCAGTGATTAAAACGGATTATTTCTATACTCATCGTTATGATCTGCTCATGAATTTATATATGAGAGTCCTAGAAGATGAGCTGGCCCTATGGTGCTCTATAGGGTGGCAGAATAAGGCCCTAAGAGAATACCTGGCAAGGTTAGAACAATGCAGGACCAAACCAATTTAATATAAACACATACACACACCCATAAACATAGAAGTACATGCAGAATCCATTGACTAATATATGATTTGTTTTCTTAATTTATTAATTAAAGTGGTGTCAAAAAAACTCCACAAGAAACCCATCATAACACAACTAGAAGAGATCAGTGGTGTGCATTACAGCAATGTCTTTACTTCTGTCAAATTCCAAGTTACTGCAGCAGCAATCTTATCCACAGAACCTGTGTGAACAGAAGTCAATGGAAACTATTAAAAAAGTGAGTAATTTTCCTCTGTTGGATGTGGCTGTTGAGGTGAAAGCTGAAAATCCTGATTATGGATAATGGGATGTGTGATGATGAAGTTTATAAATTGACAGGATGCAACCATCGGATCGGATGCAGCCCAACTTGGCATGAGTCACATTTTCCTTTAGGAGTCGTGTGGAACCGGAATATCCCTTGTGGCCCAAAAAGCAATCAAAATGTTATTCTTTCCCATTGGATAGCTTTGTCATTTTTATCGTCATGCATCCCAGTAAAACCCAGGATACAAACACGTAAATTCAACCAAGCTGAAATCCCCCTCTTCTCCCCTGTGCAGTTTGAGATGGGTTGACTCATGTTCCAAAGACACAGTGCAAATGCCTCTCTCCCCATGGGTGGTCCTTCAGAGCCCTGGGTGAGAGTTACCTCATTAAAATGTGTACCTCTAAACCCCAGCTCATTTCCATGGATTCCTTGTATAGTCCCTGAGACATAATCAGTACAACCCACAGAGTTCACAGCATACGTTAGATTATCCTAAATTATGTATTTCAAAGCAACAGATTAATTATCTCCTATTTCTCTATATTTTCTACCAGGGAAAGAGAAAGATTCGAGACAGACACGCAGCATTAAAAGATTCAGTCCAAACATTAAAAGTTGCCAAATCTACACTCAGCTGATGAGTAGCATCTTATAGTGGGCAGCAAATTAAGGCCAAATAATGTGAAGTGTTTAGTAACAGGTTTTTTCTTGTTGCTCCAGCCCCCTCTTTTTACTTCCTTCATATCAGACCAAGTGTAAATTCTGTTCAGGTCTTCATTCGCACCCACCTTGAGTTTAATACCTAATTTAAGCTCAGCTGAAATGACACTGAAAAAACATGATCATCATCATGTGTCTTTCAAGCAGTTTGGGGATGAAGCTTTTACCCTTTAAAAAGTCTTTAGGACAGAGGATTTTGGCCCAAGATTTCACAATTTTACGTTGGTGTACAATATAGCAGTTCTCCATTATACCCCTATTTCCTTGGATACTCTCTGGAGAGGGTTTCTTCTGAACTCTGGAAATAACTACAAGAGCACTGCTGTGGGCAGGCACAGCTTCCCAGGCTGGTTTCTCACAGGATCTGCCCATCCTGGTCAGCATTCGACAGAAGCTTTTGAAAATGATTGGAACATTTCCTAATATCCAATCTAAAGAAAAGCAACCTAAGAAAGAGAAATCTTTATTGATCTCCAGCACTGAGAGATCCACTGAGCAGCCTCCAAAGGACGCAATTTATTAAGAAATAAAGATGTCCCAATGCCCTCATTTCTGCAGGCTGCATAATTAATGACCCTTATGGCTGCAGATGGCACCGAGCTACATTCAAGTGGCCCTTTTGGGTTTTCTTATCCCAACAGAGGATTAAAGAGAGGATTAAAGGTGGACCAGGACAACAAAATAAAAGAGAGACCACCAATGGTACGTGAGAGTCATAGGGCAAAGTGTAATGGTTCATCTGTGCATTGGCTGATCCTTGTTTTTAAACATGGAAGCAGTCCTAGGAACTAGGCACTGGTAGCACTGAATAACTCTGAGTTGTCTTCACATAGTTCTCTGGCTCGGTCCAGTCAGTGAACTGGCACCTCAAAGTCTTTTGTTGTTCCCTGGGAATGTATTCGGCAAAAAAGACCAGCTTCTCATTGGAGGCATCACCCAATAAAACCTCCCCAAACAAACAAATAAACAAACAAACAAAAAAAAACCACCAAGAAACCCCACAAACAAACAAAACTCCCAAACTCTCACCCCTAAACAAACCAACCCAAATCCTCCACGTGCAGTAGGAAAAGGTGAATCCACATTTTATGGTATTTCTTTCCTCATAGCCCAGAGTTCGCTTCTGTCCCTGGAGTTTGTTGCCAGCTGCAGTAAATGAGGCATGGGATGAGTTTGTATGTTTTTCTGAAACATATAACTCACTGGGGACACCAGGGTAGGGACACAGAATGGAAGGGAAGAGAATGATCTTCTCTCAGCAAATAAAACTAAATGTGTGACAACCTGAAGTCAGCACAGTGTGAGGCTGTTCTGGACAAGCAGAATAAATTTCATGCTGGTGTCTGGATAGGCACACAGAGGACCCTCCAGGGCACAGCTTGGCTGCCATTAGATGTGCCCAAAGAATTGGATCTTTTATTGAAGATTGTTTTATTCAGGAACAGCCATGAAATGAAAACGCTGTGTGAGGCAAGGAATAATTTTTCCAATAATATTTTGCACATTTTGGGTGTGTGCAGGTCTCCCACTTAGATGAAACCAAAATTTTGTGGCATGGATTTAGATGTCCTTTGGAGTGTTTAATTCCATCCAGCATTGCTTGACTCTAATTGATCACAAAATCCTCCTTGATGGAAAATAATCACAAGTTTTAGAGAAATAATTGTGGCTCATGTTCTGCACAGTGATGATATTCTGTGTTATCTTCAAGTCAGCAACGAAAATGATCACAATTTTTAAAACAAAATAATGCAGGATAACATGAAAGCAACTCTGCCAAAAAAGCAAAATAAACAAGCAAAAAAATCCCAAACCCAAACCAGAACATTAGGACTGACAGGCCATAAATAAGTAGGTGAATAAAATCTAGCAGCTATTCAGTGACAGTCATCCAGCTCCAATCCAAAAGGCCATGATTAGCATCCCTCTAAAATGGAAATTCATGTGTTTTTCTTTTTCCCCTGCCCTTTTAATCTGTTTTCCAAAGCAAACCAAAGGACCCAGTTTGCTCCCACATGTAGGACCCGCTCAAGGCAATCTCCATCTCTGAAGACAAAAGTAGCAACTTCTGCTGAGTGACTTGAGTGTGAAACGAGGACATCGAGTACTTCACATCCAGGTAGCTTCAGCATCACTGATACACACAGGACTAATTTAGCCCTGAGTACCAGCTGTACCTCCTCTGATCACCAACACTGGGAATAACACAAAATTCTCTTTTTCACTCTCTTACAGTGTTTTCCTTTTAAATTATTTTTAAGTTAAAAGTGTTTGTTTGCTTTAGCTGCAAGGTAGTTGAAATTTCTTCCTGAGAACACAGGAATTCTTTCCTTCTGCTGACTCTCTGTAGAAATGAGATGTTCACCATTGGGTACAAATCCCGTAGGAATGCTTCAAACACCTCTAGCAGGCTGTGGACATCCCTGTCCCCACCTCTGGCCGTGCTGAAAAGGACATTACTCCCAGTCAGCTCAGAGACCCCAATCCCTGCTGCACCACATCCTGTCCATGCTGAGCTCCTTGCAGTAGCATTGCCTGACCCAATTCACTCCAGATGAATTCAGTTAAATATTGGGTAGATCTGGATCGGATATTGGGAAGAAATTCTTCCGTGAGGGTGGCGAGGCCCTGGCACAGGTTTGCCCAGAGAGGCTGTGGCTGCCCCATCCCTGGAAGTGCCCAAGGCCAGGTTGGATGGGGCTTGGAGCAACCTGGGCTAGTGGAAGGTGTCCCCGTCCATGGCAGGGGGTGGGACTGGATGATCTTTAAGGTCCCTTTCAACCCAAAACATTCTGTGATTGTACAATTTTGTGATTCTATGAAAAAATAAGGCTTTGCCAACCAAGGCCACTGTGATAAAGCTGGGTCAGGGGACTGTTCCCAGCAGCTCAGTGGGCAGACTCAAGGGGTGATGATGAGATGGTGGCGTTGGCTGGAGGTGCTGGTGCCTTCAGAGAGCTGCAGGACTCCAAAACAACTGCATGGACTTGAGACTCCAAAACTCAGGGACCCAAGGTCTTCCAACGATCCTACGGAGTTTTTTTCCATTTTGCTTGTATGTACTGTTTCTTCTTCTTGGTGTTCATGATTTTAACTATCAAACAGCAGATTCATTTTGCCATTCTTGAGCAGGTGAAAATGAGTCTTAGTAATGCATATATTCTAATTTTCCGACTGGAAACATTTTCCAGTAATAAAATATGCAACAAATTCTCTTGCTCTTTAATTTGCCATTTAATCGATGTGTATCACGCCCATTAAACGGTGCATTGTCAGTTTAATTTGTTCAACTCTTGTCGTGCTCCTTGTTTTCACCCCTCCTTATTTCCTCCCTCCCCACTACATAACCAACATATCAGTTTGCATCCCATGTGGGATTTCTCTGCTTTAACCTAGTAAATCTTTTAATTCCTAATTTGGTATTCTGCTCTAATAGATTCACCCATGAAAGAGCCCGGAAGGCTGAAGCTAAGAAAAATCACTTTCATTTTCTCAGATACTATCGAGTGGTTTAATGTAAAATACACATGCAGTGCACAGTTTGCGATCTCAGATTTTATCATCCACGCGTTGCAGAGCTGAGTCAAACCTGATCAGGTTTTTGATGAAAGGATAAAGATTCAAGTCCAGGCTGGAACCACTTAATAATGGTGAGATACTGAAAAAAAAAAGTAGTTGCATAACAGCAAGGAACAGTTCACAAGAAAGACTGAAATTTGGCTCCAATGCACTGGTGTGAAATGTGGACATCAGCACAAGTCATCCAAAGCAGGACTCAGAACTTAATTAACCTTGCTGCTTAGTTATTAGCGATCTCCATTTAAATTAATGATTCAAATTAAAGTGTTAAAATAGCAAATGGACAATCTATATTTAATCATAAATGCTATTTCTGTTTGTCGTTTCCATTTTTAGCTTTCTTTTCCCCCTCTGATGAAACACTGATGATAACTGGGAGATAACTGAGTTGTGAGACAGAGTTTGGAAATTCTTTTTCATAACTGGGGAAGGTATTTCAGGAAGATTTTAACCAGGTATATATTTTAATTTATATTTTTAAATTAATTTTTCCATACTGGACTGTGCCATATGGTTTATTCCGATTTAGTTTCTAGCAATTCATAATTTAATCTTGAATTACTGTCTAAGAATTGAACAGAAATTAAAAACACATTTGCAAATGCACACACACGATGTTCTAAGCCCCCCTGCCCTGACTGAGGAAGGAAAAACAAAGTTGTTCATGACATTGAATTTTATTTAGAATTATGTGATGCCCTGAAAAAAGAAAGTATCATGTGGTGTCAGTGAATTGACTGTGCTGCTCCTGGACAAAGAGTTCTTCCCAGTTAATTATTAGCATTTAAATTATAAGCAGAGATATTTTAATCTCTTTCTGCTGTTAATAAAAAGAGCCTGACACCTCCATTGTATGAATCATATTTTGACTTCAGTCACTCTTTGGTCTCTTTGCTTAAAAAGGAAGCCTACAGAGGCTGCTCTCCTAATTCAGACATAATAGAGTTTGCACTTTTTTTTCCATGTTCTACCTCTGTTTCACAACACATTGTGACCTCTAAAGGTTCTCCCTGCTTCCAAACTGCGTATTTGCATGATTGTTTCAGTCAGTCTCGTCTTCTTGGAAATCAAAACTAAATTCCTGTGACTGTGCTCAAGGTCTTTGACTGTCAAGACACAGAGTGGGTGTTCGCCCTACACAGTTTCTTCAGCAAGGACTAAAATATTGGACTTATTGCTACAGCAATCCCCTTCAACAGATAATTCCAGGTTATTCCCTTGCAGGGATGTCCCATCCCTGGAAGTATTCAAAACCAGGCTGGAAGCTTCTTGGAGCAACCTGGTCTAGTGGAAGGTGTCCTTGCCCATGGCAGGGGGTTGGAATGAGATGATCCTCAAGGTCCCTTTCAATCCAAACCATTCTAGGATTCCATGATCATTTCTTCCTCCCACCCTCCAGATCAGGCGCCAAAATTTCTTTTCAAAATTTACTGTGAATTGTGACAAAAATGGAGGTTGATGACTTTTGTTAAAATTTGTCTCTTAAGCAAAAAATTTTTTGCTTTTTTTTCCCATTTCGCTCCCCTAATCTTTCCTGTTGGAATCCTAGTTTGGCGGGTTGGTGAGTCCCTTCCATGGCAATGGGCTTGGCTTTAAGGAGTGTCCACTCTCCACGCCCCACAGCACTCACACCACAGGGATGACCTCCCAACTTGCTACCATTTACCGGACACACTAAAAAATCCTGCAAGATCTGTTCCTTCCACTCCCACGGTGTCTGTGGATTTAAAAATGCCAATGCTATTAGGACAGATCCCTCTTATAAACAAAAATTCTGACGTGCCAGTGTCAGCTACAAAGAGAAAAGAAAAACAACTCAGAAAAAAACCCCAACCCTTCTGAAGAGAGCTGCCAGTTGTACTCTGACTCCTGAACATCTCTAAAGCACTAAAAACAGACATGAAGAAAATGCTCTAAAATTGCTCTTGTTGTTATTGTCACTAAGGAAACAACTTCCCAGGAATCTGCAAGTTCAGTATACAGACTCTTTGATGTGCAGCCAACTCTCTCTTCTTCTCTCTGCTGAATAGATCTGCCCACCAAGGGACTTCTCTCCTGCTCTGTCCAAGCTGAGTCCTTGCTTCACGTGGGGACTAAACTCTGATGCTCCAGAAAAGCCAAAATCCAGATTTGCCACAACATGAGGCATCAAAGCACAGAGTCATGACTAAACTGAGGGATTTTGCCTTAAGATATTCCCTTCTGCAATCCAAGAGCACTGCCAGGAGAGCTAGAATAGCAAGGGAGCTAGGGAATGTGGGAGGCACAAGGCAGGATTTTTTCTGTCTGTTCGTTCGTGGTGTTTTTTTCAGCCACGCTTCACACACACCCCACACGCAGTCATTGAGATGCATGCTGGGTTTGGATGGAGGCAAACAGGTTTGTAGAAATTGTTTAACCTCTTCAACCCTTCAAGGAGAGTGGCCATCTGCAAACTGCCTATTGGGAATGACGTGTGAGATTTAACAACCTCTGATTTGAGCCCAGGCATCGTAAAGAAGAATCTTAGCTGACCTGCAAACCCGTTCAACATGCCATGCAAATTATTTATCATTCATTTAATAATAATTTAAAAACTGTTTAGTGACCAAATTCCAGGAGTTCAGGACGTTCTCACTTCCCAGCATCAGTACAGCTGATGTTTTCCAGAGCTGTAGAGTCCCTCATATCCCAAAAAGCTTGATAACATATTCTGCTGAAACACATTCAAACAGGAGCATGCAGAGCAGATATCCCCTGCCACCAGTTCTGCTGCAGACTAAGAAGCAAATAGTGGCTAAATTAATTGAAAAGAGGCATAGCATAGAACAGGCAGCAACCAAGGAACAGGATTTTTTTTAATTGCTGGGGACTAAGCCAAGAGTTAAAGAAAACTGACTAAATATAATACGTGCAAAGGCTTCACTAATATAAAATCATTTCAGAGCATTTGAACTTTGAAAATATTTTCTCGTTACCATGGACAGGTGTCTATGTCAGGTCTGACTTCCTAAGGCTCTTTGGAGGAATAATGCACTTTTATCCAAGAACCAGAACATGTCTTTGTAGACAAGTTTATTTCCAGTGTGTCCTTAGCTCCTTGCAGTCTCCAGTCTTTTATTTCCCTTCCCTTTGTACAATGATAATCTGGCTCTCTGAAACTCTCCTTTGTGAGGCCTCTGTGGAGACCAAAATCTCTTAAAAGGTCTAAAAGCAAAGCAGTTCTGTCCAAGGAAACAGCTGGACCATGGTGACTCCATCTGTCAGTGGCAACAAGTCAATAACCACAGAGCAATCCCCTACCAAGGTAAAAAACTCTCTGTCCAGCCAGAGAGGAGCCTTTGCTTTTATGTTAAAGTCATCACCCACCTTTGGATCAGAAGTGATTTCTCAGCTCTTGTTTGTGACTAAGAAGGAGCTCCAGGAGCAGCCACCAACCAGCAGTGGTGGTTTCATAGCAGGGGCACAGAAATGGCTTTAATGTTGTAACTACTTTGTGAAATACTTCAGGTCTGGAGCCTTCCTTGGCCTCGAGGTCTAGTAATGGCCTTGCTGTCACTCCTCCTCTGCCAAACTGCTTTACCACCACCTAGAGTGGCCTCATCCAGACTGCCTGTGAAAACTCTCTGTGGGCCACCATGTTTGCAACTGTGCTATTTGCCTTCATTTGTTAAATACCTTGTTTATTGGGTATTGCATAGAGAGCAGCTGCCTTGGAAATCAGATCCTCCCGGGTTACTGCAGATTCCTGCTCTTTCCCTCCCGTTAGAGCCGTGGAAACGATTACCTGCTTTCCCCACCGTTTCCAGTCTCATTGGTATTCAAGCCAGTGCTGTCAAGCAAATGCACCTCTGTTGAAGAGATCTTAATGAAAACAGTTCCTCCTCATCTCGGGAGATTCACTTTATCTCGAAAAGACAACAGAAATTTCTGTCATTGTGCATCGCAGAGATAAAAAGGCACATTGCAAAACCCAAGCAATTGAAAAATGTTTGCCGACGAGTCTGTGCCTGTCTGAGCACACACAAGATCTCTGACGTGAGTTTTCCTCAGATAATTCCTTAACTACCAATTTAGGATAATGACAGCGATACTTTTAAGAAATCCTCCGGGAGAAGAGTATTCACTTTTAAATTCTATAAATATCTGAAGGAAATATTTTGATCATTTATCTTTACTTTAAAACTATTAACCCTAATGTCCCATCCTTGACATGGAAAGCCTTTGTTTTGTAAATCCATAAGGGGTGCTAAGAGAGTGTTTTACCAATCAAAGTGGATTTTCCTCCAGTAACTTCAGACATAAACTTTGTGGACACTTATAGATAGCCAAGTCATCCCAGAAAGTAGAAGGGGAAAAAAGCTATTTTGTGGCACAATACATCTGATTTATTTAAAATTTTTGCTGCAGGAAAAAAATAAATTAGTTGAACTTTATATTCTTATGCTCCTTAGATATATTGTAGAAATTTATATCTGTGTAGATGTGATGGGGGAGAGTCTATTTACAGAGGGCATGTAGTGATAGGACAAAGGGGAATGGTCTTAAACTAAATGAGAGTAGGTTTAGAGCAGCTATTAGGAGGAAATTCTTCCCTATGAGGGTGATGAGGCCCTGGCACAGGTTGCCCAGAGAAGCTGTGGCTGCCCCATCCCTGGAAGTGCCCAAGGCCAGGTTGGGCGGGGCTTGGAGCAACCTGGGCTAGTGGAAGGTGTCCCTCCCCATGGCAGGGGTTGGAATGAGATAATCTTTAAGGTCCCTTGAAAGCCAGGCCATTCTATGATTCCCTGATTTAGATATATTGTAGAAATTTATTCAAAGTGTGGCTCTCCAGGTGTCTCGTGCAGGGTGTTGTGACTTTGCAGTGGAACTTCATTGCTACTGGAGCAACGTGTTGAATAAAGCCCCATATGAACAAACAAGTTTCAATATTCAGACTGATTCATCTAAATGATTTATTTTAAAAGAATTCAAAAAACATTGGTAGAATGTTTACTAAGAGACATGTTAAGAACTTGGGGTCATGTCTCGTTTATCCAATGGTGTCGTAGCAAGGCCAAGTTGCAACAAGCAGGACGAATATACCTGACAAACATTTCAGCATTGCTGACATTAATAACACAGGTTCCTTCCCTGAGCTGGTTGCACAACATCGTGTAGGAGCTTTTCCAAAGCTGCTCACGGGAAACTCAGAGGGGAAAACTCAAAACAACAGGTGGAAAAAGGTGTAGGTCACACTGAGCTTCACCTGCTTTGTGTTGTAATTCATGGGTCACTGAAGGCAGCAGTCTGCTGAGAGAGACAGCAAAGAATAAAGTGTGGGGTCATATGGAATATTTTGTTAAGCCAGGCTTGAAAATACAGAGCTGCCAGCCATGGAGCTCATAGTAATGTTGGCTGAAGTCGTGGTAAGAACAGCCTGAATCCCAACTGGACAAACAGGGAACATGGCAAAAAAGGGTAGAGATGGATAACAGCACAGAGGGGAGTGGGAAGTACTTAGCGGAATGTGCATTTTTTTACTCTTTTGCACATTTGATGATTAAATGGGCTGGCAAATGAACTGTGGTTCATTTCACTGAGAATGGAGGAATTTACATCTTCGAGGTGAAACTTTGTTGAAGGCTAAGTTCAACTTCAGATGATGTCACTACTACCTGTCCATTTTAGAGCACATTAGTGGTTTTTTTCTTTCTTCATGTTCCCTTACATAAGTAATTTTTCTAATTGCCACAAAGGTTAATACAATGTTTACAAGTGCTGAAAATAAAGGCAGAAGGATGTTGGGACAAAATCCTGATCCACGTTGCTCCAGCAGCAAAGGAAGCAAAGTCTTGAGATGCATTTGGAGGAAAGATGGAAATTATTACTTTCTTTAATAACCAAAGAAATTCTTGGAGATTATTACCTTCTTTACTCAGAGGGTGGGGAGGCCCTGGCACAGGTTGCCCAGAGAGGCCGTGGCTGCCCCATCCCTGGAAGTGTCCAAGGCTGGGCTGGGCAGAGCTTGGAGCAACCTGGGATAGTGGGAGGTGTCTCTGCCCATGGCAGGGGGTGGAGCTGGAAGATCTTTAAAGTCCCTTCCAACCCAAACCATCCTATGATTCTATGCCAAGGGCAGTTGCAGATATGTGAAAAAACAAGGTGGGCTCAGCCACCCTCAAATCCATCTTCTTATCTTTGTCATCCCTGAGAAAAATGCACTAAAATGATAAGTACAGGTCATGCCTTCTGCTCTGACCTTCTGCCTGTTGCAGTGTAAATGCAAACACAGAGGCACTAAAGGTGCTGATCTTTCAGTCACACAGGAACAGTAGCACACTACGGGGAGGCATTTTGGAAATGCCAATGGCACAGCACAAGCACAGAAAAATTTTGCATGTTTAAACCAGCCCGTGAATCACAAGGTGGAATATTTTGGGTTAAAGCTCTCAGGGCTGATTTATAAAATGCAAGTTTGAACACGCTGCTAAAGAGGGTGATGTGGATTATCTTGGCCATGCACTGAGACATGCCTGCATAATTCTTTCCAGTCTGGCCAGTCTAGATGGAATGGGTAGATCTCTTAAATTTTTATTTTTTTTAAAGATTATTTTGTCTGTCTTACCTGGCTCTTTCACAGTATTCACCACTTCCCCCATAGTTAATGGGATGTCCAATTCACATGAATTATTTTACAAACCTAATTTGGGATCAAAAGAATCGAAATCTGGATTCCGCAGGTTTCATCGTTGTAAAGGCAACATTTAATAAACACCATTTAGTTCCACCCAGAAATCTGCACACATAAAAATGTTGTATTTCAGAGCAAGTAGTTATAAGAGAAGCAAAAAGGAAATTATATAAAATTATATATGATTGCCAGAGAACTCAGACAACCTCTGGTTTAAACGAAAGCATTTTTAAACTTCGACATTTCAGTGAATGACATTCATTATGAAATAGTCTGTCAGTTCATTAAGCAGAATATCAGGTTAGAGTTTCTCCAGTCAGTGAAGAAATGAACTGCATGTTAATGTTCAGGTGAACTACCTTCTCACCTTTTAAGAAAATAACTGTGAGTTCCAAATTATCTGATCTAAGTGAGTCAGTTGAGCTATCACATTGTTGTTTTTACACCCATATTTTTTGTGACATTTCACACACTAAACTTTTTCTGGCTGTGAATGGATTTGGCAGTGGGTCACATCCATGGTACTGCATAATGTAGTGTATACAAAAATATTCATAATCTATTTATTGAGGTTTTTCCCAGAAGCTCATTGGGAATAGTAGAGTAACTAAATTATGTCCTTGTTCTAATTCAGTAGGGACAGCGGCAAGGAAAGCAAAAGGTCAATGTAATGATCCATCAGGAGAAAAAAAAAAATAAAAATCAAAAGGGAGAGTTAAAAGGGAGAGATTTAGTTTGGAGAACCCATTTTTATTTCTGCTACAAAGATGTGAGACTTATTTTGCCAGATGGATCCTGGAAAGTTAAAAAATTCTTTTTCTTTCAGGGAGTTTCATCAGAGGTTTTTCAAACTGATGCACACAAAGCTCCCCAGAAGACCTGGAAGATGCTGGGTCTGTCACGATAATTTTAAAGCCTGGTGCTTTGGAGAGTTTTGCTCTAAATAGGTCACGTTTGCTTTAATCACCTTGGACCCACCTCTGTATTTTCTGCAGATAGAGAACATGCCAGAAAAATGAAAGCAGACAAAAGCCACACAAACCTTCACCAGAGGAAATGTGTTGACATTGTTCATTCCAAACACGAGAGTTTAGAGAAACTGAAACAATCAGGCAGTAAAGACAACAGACTTTTGGAACCTGCACAGAAAGGTCTTTTAGCATTAAAAATGCAAAATTTCATGGAAGCTACATCTCAAGGAGGCTAGGAAAAGGAGTCTCAAGTCAAAACTCCAGAAAGGAGCTGGTGAATCACAAACATTCAAAGATTCAAGAAGTTCTTCCTCTCCCTAGAAGGAAAGAGCAATCTGAGCAACAAAATCCAGGAGCTGTCAGTGGTAGTTGAATCTGGAGAAAGTCAAATGCAGTCTCAGGGTTGTCTCAGGAAAAAAAATAATTCAGGAATGATTTGGAGCTAAATAGATAGACCTGCAATGTAGCAATTCTTGTGTGGCCCAGTACCTTAACTGTGATCCCAAGACAGCAATAAAAAAGGGTATTTTCAAACCCTGCATGAGAATATATGAAAATCAATCAACTCTTTCTCTGTGAGTCTGCTAAGAGCACTGAGGCCAAGATTTGGTCAGTCTCATTCTGCACCGTCGGGAAGGATCAGAAACCCAGGACAGGATTCAGACAGCAGACGAAACCACCTCAGTGGTATTTATTGAAGACTTTTTAGGCTAAAGAGCTACAGAGCTCAGTCTATAGTAGATAACTGTGTTTATCTACATTGACTGGGCACTGGCCAGAGGCCAGAATCAGTAGCTGAAATGCTGGTGTTTGGTGCAGCAATACCCCAGGCTATTTAACCTGCCCTCACACAGAGGGTGAATGATGTGCTGTAGATAAACATCCTACTGACAAATCCCTAATGGATGTTTGATACCCCAGGGGATCTCAAATGACACTTAACACCTCTGTTTAAGTGGCTGAATCATGTCCTAAATCTCCTTTTACGGTAACAGGAGTTTCCATACTCAGACACAGACGGACACTTCAAAACCAGCACCTATCTTGAGGTGTCTTGATCTGCAAGCTGAATCCCATTTCTGGTCTGCACAACAGAAACTACCTTAGCAAAAGAGACCTGCAAGTCTTCTGTACAGAGGGAAGGGAATGAGGTGAAAATCTGTCGGGGATACACTTGCAGGGGGAACCAAAATGCTGTGAAATGCTTTTCTTCTCCTCTCCCAAACGAAATTCAGACTTTGGTGGCCACTGAAGGCTCTTTTCCATGACTGTCATTCCTACCTCCAGCTGTGTAACAAACACCAAGACAGCGAACAAAACGCTGGAGAACAGAGCAGCGTCCAGAGGCTTGGCTGACGCAGAGAAACAACTTCCACGTGGCTTTTCACTCTGCTCCCTCTGCACCACCAAGAACTATTCCCTGACGAAGTTCGTTCCAGCTGTTCTCCCACTGCCCGTAATCATCTCGGCTCACAAACCCATTCAGCAGCACAAAAACCCCATCCAAGCTGTCCAAAGCCACGGGACCCGAATGAATGAGCGTGGCTGGCGCGAGCCAAGGCTCCGGTGACAGCTGTGACACATTCCCAGCCTTAGTCATGACGAGCTCAAGCATCTGCGGTATTTCGGATGCTCTCTCATCTCCTCTGCATCTCAAGTTAGAGCGCAAAACTCCTGGAAGGAATCCAAAGACCCAGCTCTCTAAAACACAGGAAATGAGTAACTTCACTAACTTTAGCTTGGGTCTTGAAATAATGCACTTGTGCTGGCTTCTTTATAGGATTTGTTTCTAAGCCAAGACAGAAAGTTCTGTTGTGTGTCCAAAATCTTAGATACTAAACTGAGCTCAAGCTTGTACTTGGCTTTTGGCACTAATTATATCAATTTTAGAATGTAGATGCACGAAAAATGTCATTATTACAAATATTTATTTTTAAAAGAAAATGCTTTTTACTTATGACCGTGACCATGCCATTTTATATTTTTGCTAGAAATAAAAAGAGCTTTCTTTAAACCTACTTCACAAATGTGACAGTAAGAGCAGAAACAGAAAAGTTGTGATTTAATAAAGCGTTTCCATTCCAGGAAAAGGAATTCATAGTCAAGGATATCTTAGCTATTTTAAAATCCCTTTCCAAACATATATAATTTCTTTCTGCTGTGGAGAAATGTACCTCTTACTGCTACAACTTTAACTCCAGCCTATATATCAATGCGTTCTGAGAGGTTCGTGGTTTTATTTTTTTGCAGTACTTCGATTTCAGTAAATAATTTTAAAGGCCATAGTGAAGGAGGAAGGCGTTACTTAAATCTCTGAGTGGGCTTTGTTAGCTTAGGACAGAGGGTGAAAGCATTAAAATGAAAAGCATTGAGCTATTGAGATATGGCAAAAAGCTGCCTTTTAGGTCACCTAGTTCTGAGCACAAGTGCTCCAAGCTGGTCAAAATGTATTTCACAAGGTGCCAGCCCCGAGCTAATGAGGTCTGGTCAGCATTCATCCCCAGCTTCGTGCAACTTCCAGTGCAGCCATTCACATCCAGGGTGTATCAGATGAATTTGGAGCCTTGCACAGCCCCTGGCTGGCTCAGAGAGCAGGCAGAGCCAGCTCGTGGGTGCCTGCAGAAAACTGTCACTGTCCTAGACATGTCCCTGTGCTGATGTATCCCCCAACTGCTCACAAAATCACATTGGAGCTTCAGCCGGCAAATCCCTCTGAGTAACTGGACAGAAGAAAGCGTGGACATGCTAAGGAAGCTCATGATATTTTAAAAATCAATCAATAATTGAAAAATAAAAAAGATAACCAGGTGGGATGTTGTCTGGGACATGTGGCATGAATTCTCCAGCAGCTGCATCTGCCCTTCATTGAAGAAAGGGAAGATGTGGGTGAGGAAGATGCAAACGAGGACGACTTAGGGTCCACCACAGCAGTCTTGGGCTTTTCACAAAACTTGGGCTTTTCATAAAACTTACCATCTGTCAAAATTTGCCATTGCTGCGAGCTAGCAAAACATCCCCAGTCTTCCCCCCCAAGCAAAGAGGGGAGCAAGGGAGGGATTTCACTCCAGGGGGATGTCTCTGGTACCACGGAAGGATCCATCTCGCTGATCATGGATGTGTATCTGAGCCAGCGGCTGCGAGAACCTCCCCGGGGTGATTCATGTGACCCACTCCAGGCTGGGACGAACCACCCTCCTCACCCCTAACCCAGTGGATTAGGGTGATTGGCTCGGATGTGACTGTTTAGTTTTCAGAGGTATAAACAAGAGTGGATGAGCGTCATCCAGGCAGCCGAACGCTTCCGAGCAAGAAAGCCTTTCCTCCACATGGAATGAGCAATAGTTTTGCCAGGAAATTCCTTGGGGACAAGTTTTCCTCTCGAGAATGAGGAGATTTGTACATCCTCCACTCCTCAGAGAGGGACCTAATGGTACATCTGCTCCCCAGAAACAAAGAACTTGCTTCAGTCACGTTTCCCTTCAATAAAGCATTTTTCCTTAAGAATCTTCACAGACTCAGATTGGACAATACACTAAGAAAGTAAAGCAATGAGGCAAGAAAAACTTGCCTCATTCTGAGGAACAAATGAATGCAAATAAAAAAATCCAGGCTGTTAACCCACCACAGAGATTAAAACATCTTTTCCTGCCCTAACCCTCAACTCCACATAGCAAACCAACAAATCATGGACAACAGACTATAATTATCCTTCCATTTGCAGATCCTCAGCAGTCGTGATCCAACCATCTCCAATAAGGGGCAAAAACCACTGTGACTGAGGCTTTGTGTGAAATGCCTCAAACTGGATGGACAAACCTGCAAACAGATGTGGCAGATGTTTAATGTTGTATGTTCAGTAAGGGGCTCTTAGATGTCAATATTCCCAATGTGCTATAAAATAAATTAGTATAATTGCTACAGCCATAACTATTATTAAGAAGAATTCAACCATATACATATTTATCCCCTTTTCTCTCCATTTTAGAGTGAATTATGACTTACATTAACAAAAACTAGAATTACTGTGTTATTTGTTGGGTATTTTGGTGTTTGGTTTGGTTTGTTTTGTTTCAACAATGGCCTTAAGCAGAGGTTTTTCCACATTTTAAAACTTTCTTTCAAAAAAAAAAAAAAAAGGCAATTAAATAGCTCAAAGCAGTTTCAGAGCACAGTCCTACCTTGAGCTACTCAAGAGTAAAACATGATACCTGAATGAGCAGGGATGAGACTGTCAGGATGTCTCCAGGGCAGATAAACTCTAAAGTCAGAAGAATTTGTGTTCAACAGTAGCCTGGAACCAGAGCAGCAAACAAGAGTCCCTGCAACTGCACATTTCTGCAGGACCCTTTCCAAGGAAATATTCCTTAGCACAACAGCCACGGTGGCTTTAAATGCTCTGTGTGGTGATGGTTCCACCTTTTCTTTAGAAAATGGAATGGTTTAGCTGGTCCTAAGTTGTTCAACCCTGAAATTATTAATCCAGCTGCTCTGGAGATGAGCTTGCAGGGGGACACAATCAATGAGCTGCAGTGAATTATGTAAACAAGGCTTGAACAACCCCGTGAGTTTTATACTCACTCCTGGTTTGCCTTGTGGAGATAAAAGTTCAAGCCTAAGAAGGCAGATAATGAATTGAGAGAGCAAAAGGTGGTCAGAGAATAAAACACCAGCAAAGCAACGGGGTGAGGGGTGGACATTCTGCCATGAAGCTTCTGAAAAAAAATTTGCCTTTTCCCCCATATATTTATGCCCACTCCATTGCGATCCAAACAGTATTCCAGCAGCCACGACAGACACAGGAATTCTAGTACTTGTTAGTGTTGTGGAAAACTACCAAATACCTTTCTGCATGCAAAGCATTCCTTAAGAACAGAACAAGTTCAGCACCAAGGGAACGGGGAAAGTGTCTCCTGAGGGATGCTGTGCGTACCAGGAAGCAGGAATAGTCTCAAACAGCCTGTTTCTGTGGTGCTGCAGCTAACCCTGGTGATACATTGTCAGCAAAGATGACTTTTAACTTGTGGATAGCAAGAAAGAGAGAGTTCCACGCTGGTGCATTTACATCCCTTTTAGCTGAGCTGTTCCACTTCTGATGTGAAAAATTCACCCTAAATTCCTGTTGACTGCAGTGTGTACCAAAACACAGATGGTATGGGATGGCTGGATGTGAAAGAAGAGGAAATGGAAACAAGGAAACACAAGCCAACGAAAAAATTCACTTCGTTGACTTAAATGTTGCGGCTGCACATTCTGAGCCAAGGAATGGGGTGAAATAAAATTCAGTATTTCCACCGAGTTCTATGTCCTCATAGCAGTTTTCCTCTCCTGGGAATGGTGGCAAATAAGTAATCTCTCTGTTAAATCAGGACTAACTGCAAGTCCTGACATTTCTGTGCGTCTCTCCACCAGATACGAGTTACAGAATGATCCTGCCCTGAGTTCGTTTTGTCTCAGTGCTTCTTAACTCAGATACCCTGGTTTCATGAAAAGATAATCTGAGCTAATTTAGGAATTAGACTGTTTGTACTAAGTGTGCTCAGAAGGAAGGAAAGGAAAACAAAATCTGCTACATTGGAATGAATCAGCTCGGGGACACGGGTCTCAATTTGTCAAAGCACAGGCACATATGGAACTCAACCCCAGGAAAAAAAAATATCTCCAGGACGCCGTCTCAGTCAGCCAAATGAGGACAGACGTGATGAACAAAGGTCTGGATGTGCTCAACAGCGCAGCCCACAAGCTCAGAAATCTCTGGGTTTCTCTGCCTAGTAGCATCCCACCACAAAGCTTCCGCCTGCGTGCCTGTGAGCTCCACAAACACCCCGACAGCAGCAGGTCTGGGCAGCCCCGTGAGGCTGTGGCACCACCATGCCAGCAGCAGACATCTTAAATCCACAGGGAGCAATGAGCCCTCCAGTTTCCTGCAGGGACCCCAACGGATGATGGAAAGCTAAAGCCAAGGAGCGACCACAGAGCTACTCCCCTGTTTAAAGAGAAATGAGTGTATTTATCACACAGAAAGCGCCCCATGACCTTGAAGCCTGTGCAGTGCCCGTGGTTATCCTTCCAGTCACACACACACACATGCCTTTGGCAGGAGAAAACAAAACAATGGAAATCTCCCGCTCCGCGATGCCCAAGATAAACGGCCGGGACAAAACCAGATCGATCGGAGCAGTCCTGAATGACAACCAAGCAGCAACCTCTGCCCTTAGCACATGGAAACAGGTGGGAATGAAGGTGGAAGACCACAACCCACAACTGCAATCACGACACAACCACACACCTCAACTTTAATCCAACTCCCATTATTGCCCTGACTAGCATTCCTCAATTATTCACCAAACTGGAGCAGCATTGCCTTACCTATCCTACAGGATAACTTCTCCCAAGCCAGCTCCAGTGTGTTTGGCAGTAGCCAAAGAGAGATGCTTGTATAACACGTTCTTCCTCTGCAGCTACACCAGGAGCACTTTAAGGAGTTTGCCTCCATGCTATCAATAACCTTAAACAATCAAACATTCCCTTGGATTAGCCACAGAAACGTTTCCCTGCTGCACCTGACCAGTGCTGCATAGGCTGAGCAGAGAAGTGAGGGGGCTGAGCACCCAAATAACAGCGAGTGAAAATCCATTTGTTGGTTTTTGACTCCAACAGATTAAATTAAAAAAAAACCCAAAAAGCTACTTCAGCTACATGCTGCTGTACCAGTCCATCCCTTGCACTGTAATTAACATGCACCAGACAGATGGTAATTGATAATTCCCAGGGAAAGAATCACGTCACTTTGCTGCCTTATTCACTTTAGTTAAGATTTTCTTCTTATTACAGTTACCTCCAGTGCTACTCCAACATATCCTTCAAGCTAAAGGCCAGATTCTGTTTACCTGCAGATCAGATGCAGAATAAATCCACTGACTTCCATGGAGTTCTTCCAGATCTGCTTCTGTGTAAGTGGGATGATCGTGGAGCCATAAACACCAGCGTGTCACTAATCAAATCTCTCTTTTTTCCCGTGCATTTTCCAGTTCTGAACAGCATGCTGCATTATTGCATTATCTTTCTCTCCCTGACTGTAAACTCCTCAGATTCCAATACATACCTGAACGCTCCACATCCCGAATTCAGAGCACAGCGGAAAAGAGCCTGTCCTGCGTGCCATCCCCCTGACTTGGGATGTGCTCTGCATAGGGATGGTATTATTAGAACCAGCTGTTCAAACGCTGATAAGGAGAAGAGCCCAGAGGCACGCGAGCAGAGGTCAAAGGCACACTAACCGCAATTTTTCCCTACTACTCCCCAGCAAAAACAAGGAAGTCCTGCTGCACTGCTGGAAGGGTGAATCAGAGTTCCTGCGGCAGGTGAAGATGCAGGACCGCATCGGGAGCCCTGAGCTCGGAAATGCCGGCAGCAGCGGCGGGGCTGTTAGCAATCAGCTTTTATTTACCAGCCATATTGTGTTAAAACCAGACGTGATTCCCATACCGAGCGCCCGAACCTGTCACCGCTCGCACGGGGAGATTGATCTGTTCGCAAAGAACCGAATCTATCTGGAGGACGCATCCTCCGAGTCTGCCCAAGGCAGGGAGCCTGCATGCAATTCCCCCCTACAGAAGTATTCCCAGGACGTGGGGAGGCTCAGGGACGAGCCGGTGCATCAATGTCACTCTCAGACCAGCCGGCGGTTCCCCTTCCCTCGCCGGCTGCGGCAGCGCCGCTGTGGCACCCCCGGGGTCGGGGGCCGGGGCTGCCCCGGGAGGAGCTGGGGGAGGCCGGGGGAAGGACTCACCATTGCAGAAGGGCTCGGTCCCGGCGCTGGAGATGCCGCATCCCCGCGGGGCGGGTGCCCGGCGCGGGGGGACAGTGG
>VZRJ01009996.1:827166-849843 GCA_013397565.1 Ptilonorhynchus violaceus
GTTTTTTACCGCTTCCCCTTCATTTTCTGCATCTCCCATCTTCTATTTCCCTTAGCACATAAATTAATTTCAGATACTCCTTGCTTTCACCCACTCCGGGATTAAACAAAGGAGAAAAAAAGACAATTTGGCTGTAAAAGCAAATAAATCCACTACCTGCCTGGTGTGAAAAGCCCAGGCCCAGCTGCTGTCCTGTCCCTGAGGCTCTCAGCTCACGTGCAGGAGCCTGGGGTGACACAGCTCCACAGCAGAGGCAGCAGCCCAGCCAGCCCTGCTCCCAACCCCTTGGCACAGCCACAGCCCCATGGCTGCTCAGAGAAAACCTTGTACAGACACGCTGCAAATGCTCTCAGCTCTGGTTGTGTTCCAGCACCATGGAGCACACCAAAGAATCAACCAGAACTTTCAGAGCTTTCCTCTGTAGATTTTTCTGCCATCTACTCTAGTCACAGCTCACAGCTTTCGGTAACTTCACTGGAGAAGAGGAGAAAGGAAAGAAAAAGAATTAAAGTTCATGGAATCACAGAATGGTTTGCATTGGAAGGGATTGTAAAGTTCCTCTAGTTCCAATCCCCTGCCATAGGCAGGGACACCTCCCACTATCCCAGGCTGCTCCAAGCCCTGTCCAACCCAGTCTTGGACACTTCCAGGGATGGGGCAGCCACAGCTTCTCTGGGCAGCCTGTGCCAGGGCCTCCCCACCCTCACAGGGAAAAATTCCTTCCCAATATCCCATCTAACCCTGCCCTCTGGCAGTTTGAAGCTGTCCCCCCTTGTCCAAATTCCCTCTCCAGCTCTCCTGGAGCCCCTTTAGGCACTGGAAGGGGCTCTGAGGTCTCCCTGGAGCCTTCTCTTCTCCAGGTGAGCACCTCCAGCTCTCCCAGCCTGGCTCCAGAGCAGAGGTGCCCCAGCCCTATGATCACATGTCTGGCCTCCCCTGGACTCGCTCCAACAGGTCTGCATCCTTTTTATGTTGGAGGTCCAAAAGATGGACACAACACTCCAGGTGGGGATTCACCAGAGCAGAGTGGAGGGGCAGAATCACCTCCTTCCTCTCCCTGCCCACACTTCTGTAGATGCAGCCAGGGCACAATTGGCACTCTGGGCTGTGAGTGCACAGTGCTGGGTCATGGCCAGCTTCTCACCCACCAGCACCCCCAGGGCTGCTCTCAATCCAGTCCCTTCCTAACCTGTATTTGTGCTTGGGATCACCCCAATCCAGGTGCAACTCCTTGCACTTGGCCTCGTTGCACTGCATGAAGTTTGCACAGATCTCACCTGTCCGGGCCCCTCTGGGTCCATCCCTTCCCTCCAGTATGTCCACGCCACACAGCTCAGTGTCACTGACAAAAATTCTGGGGGTGCACATGATAATGAAGGATGTTAGATGATGTAGAACAAAAAAAGCTCCACAGCAAAATGTTTGTTCTTCCCATAAAAAAGCATCTCTGTTCACTCTGCAGACAAAGGACCTCTTTCCCCCCCTCCAAAAAACCCACAAGAAGACAAAACCCAAACCCTATCTGTGTTCTCTCAAAACTTCCAGAATTGATGGCAGTCCTACCTCAAAAGCCCCGCAGTGAAATGCTGCCTTAGCTTGCTAAGCATGGAAGAAGACTCCCAGGTGTTCAATTATTATGTGCTGATCCAACATCTGCTCCCTATCTTTCCCAGGAGAAGGGCAATGGGCCAAGAGAATCATCTAGTGGCCCATATCCAGCAGCAGTTGGACTGCCTCAGATGATCTCAGCTGATTTTCGTATCAGGTTTCATATTGAAGTAGTGAGGAGAGTCTATCTAAGAACTTGTTTCCCCAAAGAAGTCCATTTTTACGAGTGGAAAACAATTAAGCCACTTTCAGACAAATGGTGTTTTATTGTTATCCTCCTGAGCAGTCTATTAAATAGATCTTTATTATTTAAGTGTGTGTAAAGCACAATAACCATTCTCTTGGCTGGCAGGAGGCTCTGAGGGGGGCAGGAGGAGGCTTCCTGAGAGCAAAGTGTGAGTTCCTACTAAAGACCTCGACAGCCACCCATCCATCCATCCATCCATCCATCCATCCATCCATCCATCCATCCATCATCCTACACAGGTGAGCTGGTTGCAGGAATATTTGCTGAGGCTGGGCTAAAAGTATTTTATTAGAAGGTCCTTGTCCTTTTATTTCGACACCTGAGGTGTGACTCAGTTAATCAGACAACTGGGTCTGAGCTGGGCAACCTCCTCTCCCTTCATATTAAGGTCAGATCTTTTCAGTGCATTCTCTGGAATATTATGAGGCACAATCCATCTCAGCCCAAGGAGATACTGAGAGCAGCTCCAAGGAACCGTGTCCTAAATGTGCCTAAATGTGTGTTTCTCTCCACTGATGTCAGTGGGATCACTAGGCCAGCTTGTCAACACCCACAAAACACGCCTCGAAGGGTTAATGAGATGAATCCCTCTTTCCCTGTCAGGTTTGACAAGCCTGGCACACTGAGACTCACCCACGTGGCTTGTTCTGCTCTGCTGGGCCAAGAACTGCCCCCAGACAGAGCCACAGGCTCCCACCCACTCTGAGACCCCGCCTGCCAGGCCCACTTTTCCTGCAGATGTGGTGGTCAAGCTGTGCTGGTCATCCCAGAGAAAAGGAAAGTTCTCTTGTGCAATGTGAGGTTGAAAAATACCTTGTGATGGGTGGGACCCTCTGGTCTGCATATTCACCAGACACTTCCCACCAACTAGAAGATTCCTAACAGTCAGAAAGAGACATTCCCTGGTTCCTGAGGACAAGATCTGGTGGGGGGGGGTAGAGTGGGAGAAGACAGCTGTTTGTGCAGACAGTGCAGTCATTTGTTTCCCTTTTTAGCCATGTAAATGAGCTGCACTGTTTGAAGACATTTCTACTCATAGAGCTGCATCCACAGCCAGGGAGATGCAGTATCCTAAATCCCTGCTGTGGCCCACTGGGACAGGCCTGGTGTGCAGACAAAGCTCTGCATCACTGTTTTAAAAGGCAGTAACTCAAACCATGAACCTGAAGAGCTGCAGGCATCCTGCTGTGTGACCACTCTTACCTCTTAATAAAAATAAAGCGGCTTAGCCCGCAGAGTTGTGCACCTCAGGGTGCTGGAAGGTGTCACAGCAGCCACCAGTGAGAGCTGAGGTGCTGGAAATCCCATCCCAGCCGACTGGTCAGGAGGCTGTTGGACTCAATACCCTCACAGGGAATTGATTTGAGACAAAATCCTTGATTCCTGTATCCAATCATGCATCTCCTGCAGCTCCTCTAGGAATGTTTTAAGTACAGACAGTCTACTAATGGGTGCAAAGCTCCAGAATCCTACTGCTCTTGAAGTCAAGAGCACAGGCACCAATAAATTCAGAATCCTTCTCCCTACCTGACCTCCTCTTTCTGAAGCTCCAGCTCCCCTTGGCATGAGGAGAGAATTTGTTCTCTTGTCTTCTCAGGTAAATAAACTAAAAATGCCCTTTGACAACCTCTTGTGATTCATGATCAGCTGTTTAAAGAAATTACATTGTGTGAATCATCCTCCCAATGGAAGCTATATCCCCACTGAAGGGAGTCAGCAGAAGGGAATGTGTGTGAGCTTCCCTGAAAGAGAGAGAAGGGGCAAAGTAGTAATGAACAGGACACAACAGGAGGTCATCAAGGGAATTATACCCATGGAATTGCTCTAGATTAGGAGACTTCAACTTCAAAAAGAGGCTACTGGGACAGATAATGGTGTGGACATAGAAAAAATTGTATTGAGAAGGTAAATAAGGTTAAAAAAGTCCACTCTCCTTCCTAATGCAAGGATGGAAAGATGCCAAAAGAAAAATAAAAATGAGGGAGGCCTGGTTCAAAACAACAAAAAAAGTCTTAGCCTGAAATGTTATATGACCTGACAGATGTTAGCAGCTTCCAAAGATTCAAAGCAGCTCCGTGGAGGAAAAGTTCATAAAGGCAATTAAACACCATGAGACCACTTCCGGCTCAGAAAGTTTCTGGAACATTTTTCAGTAGATGCTGGGAGATAATTTAGGGCCCTTCTATGTTAATGCTTGTCCCTTGCTAATATTTCTTCCAAGACTTTGCAAGACTTGCTGATTTCTGGTCTAACTCAGTGCAGACATTTTTACATTTTCTATTGTCACCTTGTCATCCACCAGCACCCCCAAGTCCTTCTCCACAGGGCTGCTCTCAATCCATTCTCCTCCCGGCCTGTATTGGTACCAGGAGTTGCCTCAAACACTTGCAGGATCTTACACTTGGCCTTGTTGGACCCCGTGAGGTTCCCCTGGGTCACTTCTGGGGCTTGCCCAGGTCCCTCTGGATGGCCCCATCCTTCAGGAGTGTCACTGCACCCTCAGCTTGGTGCCAGCTCAGATTATCTGGGCTGTGCTCAGTCCCCCTGTGTCATTAATGAAGATTTTCATCAGTGCTGACCCTGGTACAGACCCCTGAGGGACACCACTGGTCACTGCTGTCCATTAGAACGTTGAGCCACTGCCCTCTGGATGTGGCCATCCAGCCAATTCCTTATCCACTGAACAGCCCACTCATCAAATCCACCTCTTTCCAAAATAAAGAGAAGGATGTTGGGGGTACAGTGTCAAAGGCTTTACAGAATTCCAGATAAATGGCATCTGTAGCCCTGCCCTTGTCCACTGATGGAGTCACCCCACCAGAGAAAGCCACTGGGCCGGTCAGGCAGGATGTGCCTTCGGCAAAGCTGTGCTGGCTGTCCCAAATCACCCGCCTGTCCTCCAGGAGCCCCAGCACAGCTTCCAGGAGGGTCTGCTCCATGATCTTCCTGGGCACAGAGCTGAGGCTGACAGGTCAGAAGTTCCCAGGGTCCTCCTTTCTACCCTCTTTAAAAATGCCTGCAGTGTTTCCCGTTTTCACATCGCCAGGGACTTCACCTGACTGCCAATGTAAATATATAATTTACAGAAATACATGTTTAAATAGGCCTTTAAACACGTGTTATGTAATTTATTATATAAATTTCTATTTCGATCTGAGCTGAAAGCTGCAGCATTCTTGCAGTTCTACTTATAACTCCTCCATTGCTACGTGGCCAAGATTCATCCTGCCACACTTCAGACATTTAGATGGATGAATTTTCTAGGACTTTCCTCATTCTGTGTCCTCTGTTTCCAGGGATGGAGTGCTCCAGTGACTATCAGGGTACTTCTGATACATCTGGGAGTTCTTTTCCTTCCGAAACCTGGATAAAACTGGAACTGGAAGGGAGACCAACAATGTTTACACTGTGTTTCCACACTTGGCACTCACTGAAGGAATTCTGTGTTGTTATCTGACAGCACCTCTTTATCAGAGGGCAGGAGGAAACGACATGCAAAGCCCCAAAGAGCACAGGGCACACAAAGCTGCCTTATGTCTGACAGGAGTAAAACTGGGGATGAGAATTCCCAGTTCCACGGGAGTGTGGGAGGAGTCTGCTGCTCAAACTGCTCTTTAAGCCCGGGATGGGGCTCTGGATTTTGTCACGATGAGCCTGTGAGCCTCATGTTGTCATATCCGAAGGGATACTCCAGTTTCACAGGGAAAACACCAGCTGATAATTCCACAGTCGAGATGAGAGCCAGCCCACTGATTCCTCCTCAGTTGCTTTGTTCCTGGAAGTCCAATTCTCCAACCATTTACATCCAAGAACAAATATTCACAGATGGGTGAAGTTTTCTGCCTTTTAGAAATCACGGAATCATTAATGTTGGAAAAATCCTTCAAGATCCCCAAGCCAAGCTGTCATCCCAGCGCCACCACCACGTTCACCACTGCACCGTGTCCTCAGTTTCCAATCCACAGGGATTTTGTACAATTCCAGGAATGGTGACTCCATCATTTTCTGGGCAGTCTGTAGGAAGACAGGGAGGAAGATGGATTGGGTATTGGCAGCTCTGATCAGAAATGGAAAACAGCAACAAAGTGCTCCTAAGGACAAGTTCTGAGTTGTGACACGTTCCCATAAGGGTCAGCTGGAGGTTTAGAAGAGAAAATTGAAATTTCCAGGGAAATATTGTTGTCTCCTTCTTCTTGGCTTGTTTTGTTTGTTGGGGGTGGTGGTTGCAGGAGTGCTGAGAGGGTGCAATGAGGGGCTTGTTTTTAAGTAGTGCCAAAAGTCAATTATTTGGTCAGGGATTTTTTTTCAATTTCCCAAACACGTAAGAAAGAACCCCAAAATTTAACAACGTAGTTGTTATTTCTCGACACAGAATTTCAAAACTTTATTTTCACTGAAAGAGTTACTACATTGATTTATTTCTTGAACAAAATTTTTGATGATCTGTAGAAAGAACTGTAAAAAGCAGCGTTACTATTACAAGGAATATAAATCTGTGCCTTCCATCATAATCCAAATATCAATAACTATTGGTCTTCAGAAAGAATAATTGATAACTCTGTCTGAATTTCCACCTATAACTACAAAGAAGCTCAATATACACAAAGCTTTTGTGATTAATAAGAATTTGTGATTGTTTCTGAAGAAATGAAACCGTAAATAAATACAGGCCTAAGCAGTATTCCTTATCAGTATCTACCTTAGAACGGTAGATATTGATTGTAGTGAGATAAGGAGCTTAAACTAGAAATGTTTGAAGAAATAAATGTTCTTTGAAGGCTGGAAGTTTTCTGTGGTTCCTTCTTGCCAACAAGCATGGAAAAGAACCCTCCACAAGCATTCAGACACTCATGGATATTTCTGTGAAGGTGACTGATGAGCAGAAGTCTCCTCACAGGGGTATTATAATATCTGAAGAATGAGGATACCTGTCAGAATCTATTAAACCTTTTCTTAAAAGCCACCCGATAAAATATTCACTTTCAAATCTCGAAGACCTTCAGATCTTGAGGATGATTGAAGGTGAGTCCACCTGAGGATTTTTGTGCTGCAGAGTGATCGTCTGAGGGTTTGTGGCCTCAGTCCTGGCCGAGACAATTTCTCCTTAATTAAAGCACTTTAAAGACAGTAATGAAGCAGATTTGAGGACGAAGTCACCGATCTCTCCAGCTCCCATCTCCAACAGACACACACACACACACCTTCCTTCATCTTCCAGTCGCCTTTTTCAGCAGCTGGAAGATGGAATACATCCTCCTTAGACACTTCCTACAATTATTAATGACCAACTTGTGGCTAAATTCAAAGGTCACGCTCCCCATCTGAACCCTCTTGATTTACGAGCTGGTTTTGTCACTCGGGACCGTTCTGCCTCCCTTTATCTCCAGGCACAGACGGATTGCTCCCCTAACCCTGCAGTCAAGTGGTTTTCTTTTCATTTCTCTGACAGGATGCCTTGAGTTCGTTCCTTGCTGCACTCCTGCTTGTGGGGTGAGGATTATCCAGCGGCGCTCAACGCCTTTGATTCTCAAAAGAACTTCAGTCTAAACTCTGGGCTTCTCTTCTTGCGTGAAACACCTTTGGAAGGAGATTCTCTAGTGCCGAAGGAGGACGACTGGAAAAATTTTCAGCTATAGAAGGCTAAAAAAAAAAATCTCTTTCTCTTCAAAAGAGGAGAAAATGGAAGCAAATAAGCCTCTAGTGAGGACTGCAGAAGGTCTGTGATTAGCCTGAGCATCAAATCTGTGTTAGCCAAGCCGTCCTGAAGAGGTTTTAATGGAAGGAGCTCACTGCTACATTTGCAGATGCCACTCCTGGAGTTTTGTCTTGAGGAACTGATGCCTCTGCTGTTTTACCTGATGCCATTCTTTACCTGGAATAAGAAAATCATCTTTTATCTAGAGAGGCAAAATTGTGTGTTTCACATTTCTCTCAGAACTTCACTATCTCAATTTCTTACTCCTTCTATTACATATATTTCTTTTTCTAGATGCACTGTCTTGGGTCCTGGGTGCTGCATAGCATTTATATGTGAAAGAGCACCTTCCAAGATAAGTCAGGAATCCAAGATGCAGCTTTAGCCATCACAAAATATCTCCTACTTGTGCTTGCAGAAAGGGAGTAGTTGTGACTGCTGCTGCTGGTAGTTTATCATCATTTAGTAAGCCAGACTGTGAAGTAAGGAATATGCTTTGTCACTGGAGTGTAACTACTAATTACATTCAGATATGTTCTTTTTTTCCCCCGTTTTTTTTTTCTCTGCATTTTTTATTTTCTGAGCAAATTTTCTTCCTCTGCATTTGGCTGAAAGCCAGTTTTCCTAAATCGAATATGACAAAGCTAAAAATCTTTTTCCCTTTCTAGTAGAAATCTCTTCTGCTGTTCCCATGCTTCAGGAAACCCTTTGCATTTTAGTGTACATTGATATAAAATCTGATCTCCTACAGGAGACTGTGGCCTCCCTTCCCTTCTCTGAGCGTGAAAATCACAGAATCACAGAATGGTTGGGCTTGGAAAGGACATTAAAGTTCATCCAGTTCCACCCTGTGCCATGGGCAGTGACACCTTCCACTATCTCAGGTTGCTCCAAGCCCCGTCCAACCTGGCCCTGAACAAATCCAGGGATGAGGCAGCCACAAAATACTGTGCAAACAACCAAAGGCAGATTCATCCAAAATTTCTGCCTTCATCTCCTGCAACAGAAACATATGAAAACATTGAATTAGATAAAATACTCACAACAAGAGAACAATTTCTCCTCAGGCTGCCTCAAACAAAGCAGAGAAAAGAAAATCAGAAGCTCATGAGTGGCAGCAAAAGCCAAGCAAAGTCATTTAAAAAATAAAAAAAGCTTTCTTAAATAAGTAGGAAAAGTAACCACTGCGATAATGGACCAGAGAAAGAGGAAGGGTTTTAATATCTAAGGGATTCATCAAATCCAAGGTTAGATATATCTGCAATATAGGTGCCTGTAGCTGAACTAATCCTTGTTTCCCTCTCTAATCACAGAAATCTCCTTCATAGTCACCAGAAACCAGTGCATGAATCACATCAACCTAAGGGAGACACATAAAATAAACGAGAAAAATCATATCCAAAAAGTGTTGTTTCTCTCCACTGACTTTAAAGGAACCTGTGTTGTCAACATCTAAAGGTGGGTGAGATGAATCCCACTCTGGATGTCTCCAAGACAAGTCCACTTGCCACTTAAAGGAGATGTTTTATCCAAAAATAAATCACTGGCTTCAATAAAGGAATAATTTTAATGGCTTATGATGTGAGATGAATGGGAAGGTGTGGAACTTAACCCTGATGAAAGGAGATACTTCACAAGACAATTTTCAGTGGCAGAACACATTTCCATAAAAAATGACAGAGAGCAAGAGTACAGTTTGAAACCAAAGGAATTGGAAAATTTTTAAAAATACCAAGATTGTCCAGAGGAAATATTAATAATAATAATGAAATAAATTATTAGGGTATGTTACAATTTGACAGATTTAATCAGTCTGCAGTTGCTAAAGGTCAGGGCAACAATAACAAAATATATTACCCCAGACATCAGATTCTTACATTTTCATCTAATTTGCCCTTTGTGGGGAAAGTGAAGACTGGATTAGACAGTCAAAGGATCTGATGAATATAGGAGATTCCTATATTCTCAAAATATTCTCAATAATATCCTATATTCTTGAAATATGAAAAAGAAAACCCATTCATTTTATTTTCTGAGGTTATTAATAATATTAAAACAAATAGGCAAGTAAACAAAACCACCACTTTCTCTTCTTATCTGTGTCTGGATTTCCATGCTATGCTGGGATTTATCACTTCACTTTTTGAATTTCTTATGTTCTCTTGAAATAGGTGATGGATTTCCTGATTTTGGCAGTTCTCCTTCAACGGTAACAAGGATCGTTATTAGTGTTCCACAGAGAAACAAAACAGAGAGTGAGTTAATTTCAAAAATCAAAGTCATGCAGAACAAAAGGCCTCGAATTTCACATGGCAGAAAGACATGGTGGAGTGTCACTTCAGGGGAAAGCTCCCCAAAATTATTCTTTAGCATTTCCTTTCATGTTTGAACTGCCTCAGTTCAATTTATTAATAATTTATACTTCCTTCACATGGTCTTACAATAAACAGTGAATAAACTCAATTGGTTTAATAGAATGTCTTTTATATTTTTGTCACAGCAAGACTATATCAGAATTCAGTGTAACTCTGCACGTATTTTACATTTGAAATAAATAGTTCCTAACATGTTGCTTATTTTAAATACCAGCTTTGTTTCTGCTCTCTGTTCAGTCAAAGCATTGCCTGATTCTAACACGCTGACACAACAGAAGGTGGATTTAACACATTCTCATCAGAAAAAAATTGGTGGTTTGGGTTATTTCTTTTCCCTTGCAATAACAAGATTAGCAAGAATCAGATACTACCTATGCCCAGGATAAATACATTTTTGTCTTTTCTTTTTTTTCCCATCAACATACCATGAATTCACCTAATGCCTGCCTTAAAACCTAATTCTTCTCTTACTCAGTTTAGTCTAAACCCTTGTATAAAGGTTATAAGATCCTTTCTTCAGTCAGTTCTGAGCTTTGCACTTTATCCAGTTATAGCTCTTTGTATTTCTTTTTTTCATTCCCCTGGCCTCTGTCCACTGATGCTGCTGCTTTAAAGATGCTGTTTTTGTCATTTCATCAGAGGGATTTCTACATGGTAGGGATAGGTTGAGGGGAAATGATTTTAAACTGAAAGAGGGGAGATTTAGATGGGATATCAGGAAGAAATTTTTCCCTGTGAGAGTGTTTTTTCCCTGGCACAGGCTGCCCAAAGAAGTTATGGCTGCCCCATCCCTGGAATTGTCCAAGGCCAGGTTGGACAGGGCTTGGAGCAGCCTGGGATAGTGGAAGGTGTCCCTGCAGAGGTTTGGAACTGGATGCTTTTTAAGGTCCCTCCATCCCAGACCATTCTATATTCCTATGATTCCATGGTAACTGAGTGTCTCACAACCCTCAGGAGCAAACTTACTCCATCCTTACAAGAAGTGGTGAATGAAAGGTTTAGAAATATTGGCAAAGATACAAGTCCAGGATTCAACCCATTTTCTCTAAGCGAAGAGATTCTTAAAATAGCTTGTCTCCACCGAAAGTAAAAACATGAGTTTATTCCACTAAGTGAAGATGTCTGCAGTATAAATGTTTACATTTATAAACGTGGAAGGACTATCACTACAACCTCCTCTTCCATATGTGCATCTACTCAGTGCAAATAAGGTCAATAATTCCTGTAATAATACACATTGCTCATGCTGATTTTAAGTGCTTTTACAGCCAAAGATGAAGTACATCCCTCAGATGTCTCCCGTGATATCCTTGGCTTTTCACCAAGTACGTGCAGACTTAATACCATTACATCTACAGCCAGCATGAATTTACATACTGCAAAATTGCTATAGCACCATTTAATCTTTCCAAACAACCTCTCCACGTGGTTTTTTTAAAGTAATAAATATACATCCTGCAAATGCATTAAGAATGAAGCTGAGGTTATTCTTTTTCTGAGGTGATGGCTGTGTCTGATGGATAGAAAACCTGAGCTGAAGTTGTGACAGCGACTGTGTCATCTTATTTCTCCTTCTCTTCCTCAGTTTCCCCATTTAAAAGTGGCAATTCTGGTGCTGGTCTCCCCTGGAGAACACCAACAACACAGCTATGAATTACAGAGTATTTTTCCTCCATGTCATGGGAGCACATGATGACACACACCAGTTATAACTGCACAATCCCTGGATACAGATGTTTTCCCAGGACACTTCAGCCCAGGGCAATCCACATTCCAACAAGGCTTTGCCATCAGCATGGAGGGGACAAAAATGAGGTTGGTTTTCTTCATATTTGTGACTATCCCGGATAATTCTGAAGCATCTGCTCTGCTGCTAAATATTTCAATGAAGCATGGAGCCAGTTTTCTGCAGTGAGCATGAAAACACCACCCAGCTGCAGTGCCTCTAACTCTAAATGTTCCTTTTATTCATTTCTAGCTCCTTTTTAACATCAATAAAGCACATCATTCTGTCAATTCTGCTGTTTTACACTTAGGGCTATAATGAAATGCTCTGAGTGAGCACGGATTGGAAACCTAGGGAAAAAGAAAAAAACCCAAACAGAAAAGTCGACACCGGTAATAAAGACTTTATAAGCTTTAGAGCTGCAATTTTTGTGGCCATCTCTTTCAGGTCTTTTATTTCAAGGAGCTTTCCAAATCATGACAGGCGAGCAGGCCGGCTTAACACAATCATTTAGATTGCATGGAATTGTCTCCCAGTAAAATTGCCACCGATCGTTCCCGTTTGAAGCACTTCAGAGCACCTCCTCGGAAATCCTAGGCAGAAATTTGCAATGTGAGTCAGAATTAGCTCTATGAGGGGAGCAAAACTGCCTGGGGATTCCTGAATAACAAACAAAGTGTTGGTGCAATGATAATTATCCTCTGTTCCTGGAAGATGGTTTCATCACGGAGCCCTGCGGTGCCCCTCCTGCACAGATGAGTGTCGATGTGGTAAAGAATGAAAATAGCAGGAGAGGGGAGTATTTTATAGATTTGAGACTGCTGATGCTCAGAAAAGGAGTTTAAATAACCGTAGAAGAGAATCACAGCATCATTAAGGTTGGAAAAGGCCTCCAAGATCATCGAGTCCAACCTTTGATAAAACCTCGTCAACTAAAGCAGAGCACTGAGTGCCACTTCCAGTGGTTTCCCGAACACTTCCAGGGATGGGGACTCCACCACTTCCCTGGGCAGCCCATTCCAATGCCTGACCACTTTTTCAGGGAAGAAATTCCATCTGATCTCCAACCTGAACCTCTCATGGAGCAACTTGAGGCCATTTCCTCTTGGAAAAGGCATTTGGGGCTCAGCATTTCCTAAGTAGCCTGGCCTTGGAAACCAGAAGTAATGCTGCCCATGCTCACTTTTCATCAGGAATGAGCCTGGAAAACCCAAGGAAGCAGTTGGCCAATGTTCTTTTTTCCTTCAGTGTGTTTCTTCAGCAGTGATTTTCAACATCTGATCATCTGTGAACCCCTGGGTGCTTTTTCCCTCTCCTGTGCTATGGAGTAAATTCAAGCCCACAAACATCTCAGCTGTGTAGTTACCACAGTCAGGGAAAATGGGCAAGAAATAATTCTGGAATAATCCAAAATTATTACTTTCCAGGCCAGTGAAAAACTGCACAGGCAGGAAAGGAAAGAGTGGAATGACATCACCCTCACCTTCAGGGCAGGGAGGCTTTGGGTGCTAACGAAGGAGAGATGGATTTAACTCTGCTCAAAGTCACATTTTGTGTGGACATTGGTAACTGTACATTCGTGGCTGCACAAGGCAGCACAGGGAGTGGAAGAAGCAGTCGTTTAATAAATGGGAAATTTGGAAGAGACAAAGACTAGACCAGAAAATGATGGTGTCAGCCCCTGAGTCAGCCCCTTCCAAGGTCCATGTGCATGGAAAACACCCCTTCAGCTGGAGAACTGTGGATGGCCCTGTTTGACATAGAGACATTTGCTACAGCTCATCTATAAAAGACATTTTGGGTTCTGGTGATGCTTTTGGGACTTCCACTTTTAGAGGTTTGTACTGAACCTTGCACAATGCTGCTCTACTCTTATTTTCTCATCATTTTTCTGTTCTCCCTTAATCCTAAACGGTTGAATACTATTTTTTTTTCCAAGGGAAAAATTAAGAGGAAAGACAGGAAAGGAAGGAAGAAGACTCCTGCTGTTGTTTTTTTTTTCCTCCAGATAACAGAAAGTATTTACCAAGAGACTTCAGTCTTCCGAATGTATAAGCCTGAGCTCCAATAATCTCCATCTGGACCAGAGGTGACCCTGAAAGGAACATCACTCCCTTCATTACTGGCTCAGTGCTAACAAATCCACTGGGCTCCAGCAGACTCTGTTCGATGTAATGCCTGTGGCCAGCATGTCCAAGGGACAATTAAGCTGCATTCCCAAATGAATCACACTCAGACTGGGAGGAAGGAGCAACATAATCTGAACATTAGCTAATTAAAGGTGGAGTTGGGAGAAAGGTCCAGAACCCCTCATTGAGGGGATCTGACCTAAAATTTGAGAAAGCTTTGGCAAACAGCAAATTTTCTCGAGGAAAAAAGTGTCTCATAATGCAAAATTTGCTCAGTAGTGTAAGTTAGTGACCCAACTTTACCTCTTCATTGGAAAAACAGCTGCTTCCAATCATATTTTCCTACAGCCTCTGCTTTCTGAGGTCTGGTTAACACTTTCAGAATATTCAGAATGAACATACTGAACTCAAAGAAATGTTCATCAAATAGATTTAATTTCCTAGCGTGTTATAAGTTACCTGAAAGGAGGTTGTATGAGGTGGGGATCAGTCTCTTCTCCCAGGTAACAAGTGACAGGATGAGAGGAAACGGCCTCAAGTTGCACAATGGGAGGTTTACATCGGATATTAAGAAAAATCTCTTTTCTAAAAGGATGGTCAGGCCTTGGAACAAGCTGCCCAGGGGAGTGGTGGAGTTATCATCTCTGGAAATGCTCAAAAGATGTGTGGATGTGGCGCTTGTGGACGGGTTAGCGATGAACACAGTGGTGTTGGGTTAACTGCTGGACTCGATGATCTCAGAGGTCTTTTCCAACCCCAATGTTTCTATGATTCTCTGATTCTAAACTTCCTTTCATTCTGGCAAGTGGCTTTTTCGAGGAGTGTTTCTTAGCCAAAGTCTTCCAGTCAGGGCCTGAGAAACTTCACCTCTCCCCATGATTTTATTTTAAGGACTCATTCCTGACATCCAGCCGTACCTCGTTAGGCAATAACTCCTCGTCCACAACTAAACCCATCCTGAGGTGGGTAGTGGTGAGACCATAAGTCAAGGACATGTGCACCTGCATCTGCATCCACAGAATATGAAAAATATCCCATTGTTCTCCAAGAGCTTTGTAAACTCTTGTGTCCAGTATCAGGAGAGTCTCTTTTATCTCAGGCAGCTGATGGATGGAGAAAGAACGATGGAATCATGAGACTTTGTGCTGGAAAGGACCTCTAAGGGTCATCTCATCCACCTCCTGCCATGGGCAGGGACACCTCCCACTGGACCAGGTTGCTCCAACTTGGCCTTGAACACTTCGAGGGATGGGGCAGCCACAGCTTCTCTGGGGAACAGAGAAGGGCCCCAGAGAAGGGGCTGGGGCCTCACCACCCTCATTGTAAAAAACGTCATCCCTGGGATCAGGGAATTATCCCTACGACCACTCTGGAACGGCAAACAATGACGACACACAGCAAATGGAAGCTGGGCTGCCCCTGAGCGCCTGGACTTTGTTACAGAGCGTTTTGCTTGGCTGGTTTCTGGCAGGTTTAGAGCTGGGCTCGTTCTCTCTGAGCTGGGCTCGTTGTCTCTACCTTGCCACGTCCCCGAGCTGCACATCATGAGCCTTTACAGATCAACACGAGCAAGGGGAAAGCAGTGATGGCACAGAATAGCTGCCTGGGATCCCCAAGCCCCAAACAGGTTTAGTTTGTGGTTTGTTTGTTTTTTCTTTTTCACATCACTCATGAGCAGTAGCAGCATTTACTTGCTGTGCACAGAGGTCCAGGGATGCAAGGGTGACGTCTGCACGGAATCAAAAGACGTCATTCCCATTAAAGCAAAATGGGGAGGTTTTTCTAAATACAATAAATATTGAAATACTGCAACTGTCTATCCTAACTGGCAGCAGACAGCCTTAAAAATCTATTAAAGGAGATTAAGGATGTGGAAGGCATTTCAGTTCATAAGCCAACAAATCTAAGAGCTTGAAGAGGGAGGGTTGGAAGCTGATGCAAGGCTCCTCTGCTATCACTGATGATAAATGTGAACACAATCTCAAACAGTGCAGGGGTATCCTCAGTCTCACACAAGGAATTGATTGGGGAGAGAGCTCAGGGCTGTGATACAAAATGCAGACTCTTCACTTGTAAACAGAGTTGTTTTCACATGGCCCAATCTTCTTCCAATCAGCACTGCAGATATCACATGAGCCAGCAGTTCTGGGTCTATTTTTCCTGGCTGATAATGAGGTTAATTGGCAGCTGCAGCATCCTGATAAGACCTGATGGAAGATGAAATGCAGGCCCAGAGATAGATGGAACAAGATAATGACCAGCATTAACAAGGATGCTGACCATTATTAAATCTGGGCTTGAGTGGAAAGAGGAGAAAAAAAGTTACTCCTCTGTGTGGTTTCTTTTCCAGCAAATAATCCAATAACAGCAAATGAGGCACTTGGATCCAAGAGGACCAGTGCAATGACTCCTTGTAATTTGGAGAGTTACACACCTGAGAATTGGGAATGTAAGAACAATGTGTGTGTGTGTGTGTGTGTGTGTGTGTGTGTGTGTGTGTGTGTGTGTGTTTCGACAAGCAGTTATTTAAAAAAAGGTTGCAGAAGGAGAGAAGATAAGATTCAACGTGATCCTTTTTGTCTGTCTATGCAAAAAAAAGAGTGGGAGTGGTTATTGGCTGTGGGAAGAGGAGAATAATGTGTTATTTTTGCTCTCTATACTGTGTCTGTGGAATTCATCCAGGAAAACTGCACGTCCTCTTGCGCTGCTGCTGAAAAAAAATAAAAATTACCAAAGCTTACAGAACATGTTTGACACTATTTATCTGCAAAACTGACATTTGCTGCTGAGCAGGTCAGACCCAGCTCATTTTATAGTCAGTGGGAAGAAATAGGCCCTTTTCAGGTGCGAGTCACATGGCTTATTTCAGATATTTATTTTAGGGTGAGATAAATCTTGTCCTGGTTTCCACTGACTGTTTTCTCTGGCTCTTCAGTGGCTGCCAAGAGTCAAGAGGGAATAAGTCCAGTAGAGATATTTCTATTGAAAAAAATTGGTACTCAGTTGTATAAATCACAGACTGAAAGACAAACAAATAGAAGAGTCTGGTTTTGTTATCACAAAATGACTTAGAGCAGATTGATAATGGTCATATAATATATGAATATAAGATATTGGAAGGAAATAAGGCCTTCTGATAAGCTCTTTAACCTAATTGTAAAGGACAGAGGAGGAATGGCTGGAAGTTGAAGCCAGATTATTACATATTAGAAATAAAGCATTATTTTAGTACTCAGTAAACAACTCTAAGTCAAGCCATATATTTCTCCTTTCTGATACCCACAAATAAAAATAGAATGTCTCTCTGAAGGAGATGCCTTAGCCAGAACAAATCACTGAGCACGGGCTCAGCGTGGGTTGAATGTCAGAGAATTATAGAGAATTATTTTGTTGTGAAAAGCCCCTTAAGATCATTGAGTGTGGAAATAAACTTAACAGTCCCAAGCCCACCACTGAGCCACGTCCCCAAGTGCCACATCCACACATCTCAAATCCCTCCAGGCTGCCCTGAGCAGCCTTTAACAATGCCTGACAACTCTTTCCATGAAAAAAATTTCCCTAATATCCACACTAAACCCCCCCGGCACGATTTGGGGCCATTTCCTCTTGTCCTGTCCCCCGTTCCCTGGGAGCAGAGCCTGACTCTCACCTGACTCCAGCCTCCTTTCAGGGAAGTGTAGAGAGACAGAAGGCTCCCCCCTGAGTCTCCTTTTCTCTGTCTTTCTCCTGTAATCAAGGTTAAAAATCAAAATGTTACATTCTCTCTTTAATTATCTCTAACTTTGTCAAATACTGTTATCTGAAATAAAGCTAATTGAGTTTTTCTTCCCATCTTTTGCTCTTTCTCATTCTTTTTCTCTCTTTCTCTCTTTATATAATGTGTAAGAAAAATTGGTCAAATCATTTTGCTTATTCATAGAAAATAATTTTGCCTTATTCACAAGAAGACGTAATGCTTGTTTTCATTTTGATTTGTTTTTATTTTTGTGTTTGGGGATTTTTTTAATATATATATTAAACTGTGGGGTGTAATGGAAGAAACTAAAGGCAAATAAAAGTCTTCATAGTGTAGGTGTAGAGAGAACAGAATCTCTTCACCTCAGCAGGCTCATATTTTCCATCCAGTTCAGAGATCAGACATTTTGAAGGGATGATATAGACAATATAAACTTCACCTCATGTAACTGGCAGGTACAGTGATTGCCACAAGCTCTGGCAAAACTTTGGGGATTTTTGCTCTGCTTAGGACCAATGTCTTCACTGGGCCTGGAGGAGAAGCTCATCTCCTACATCTTCCCCGACCTTAAGGGAAGGAAGTTTGATGCTGCACACAACTCAACACTGCCTGTTTATCCTCAGAGACCACAGAGGTTCACAAAGTAATTTTGACTAATTAAGGCACCCATTTTGGGTCGTGCCCATTCCACTTACGAACATCTCCAAGTTTCAGCTAAACATCTCATCAATGCAGCCTGGCTTCTCCCTCCTGTCATTGGTCAGTGTTATTGAATCTCCTACAACCTGCTCTAAATTATTAATTAGGAAAACATGTCTGACAAGACTGTTTTTGCCATTTTGTCAAACCCATTAACCTTGTTGGAGGTCTGTGCTTGTTTTGTCCCATTATCCAGCAAACTCTAACATCACTATAAACAAGGTTATCTGTCTCTTGCCTGCAGGAATATTTACAGGTTTTTGCACTGGTGAGAGCTGAGTCTTTCCTGAAAGTGTTATGGAAACAAGAAATGTGCAGATCTGGGCTGTCTCTGCCTGGTGCCCTCAATTCCCACGGTGCTGCTGTTTCAGGACCATATGATGCAAACAGTGGAACAGAGAAAACCTTATTTGTAGATTATTTAATTTCTGAAGAAGGTATTCATCAATATTAAAGCTCAGTGGTATAGGTCATGATCTCCATCTCACTAGACCAACAAAATATTTGCAGGTTTGTATGAAAAGAATGTTTATATAATGAGATACTCTGGATTCCTACAAGAACTTCTTTCCAAGCACAAGGGAGAGCTGAAGCAAAAGATCACAGGGGAAGATCACTGTAAACCTTAGGGAGTCTTTATCATTTCTGGGTGATGGTCTCCACATGTGAATTTTGGAGATGAGGTTCACCCTTTTTCTTCAAAGACCAGACTTTTGACTCCCTTAGCAGAACAAATTGTCAGATCTTAAGACCTTCCTGTTCTAGGGTTTTGATTTATAATTATGACCATATAACAAGAGCTCCTGCTCACATTATTTCTCCTTTCCTTTTCTTCCTCTGTTTTGCCTGGTCTAGAAAAGAATGGTTTTGGTTGTACTTTTATGGAACGTTTTTAATTTTTCATACATTTTTCTTTCATGAAAAATTCAGATTGTGACTGTCAACAACATTTCAGTCTGAAATGAAAATTTACCTGCAAATATTTTCTGGTATTTAGGATCCTGTGCTTAAAAAAATGAGCTTTCAACCAAAGGCTGTAAACTTCATCTGGAAGTGAGTGTTTTTATTCAGTCCATGCTGGGCATGAAGTTTTTATTCAGAACACATGGCTGCAGAATAGATATCCACTAAATCAAAAGAGCTGCAGGATTGTTGGAAGGAAATGGCTTCTGTGGTTTTCATACTTGCTTAGTTCCTAAAAATGCCAGTAACTCCCCAGCAGAGTGCTCAGTTATGGTCAGGACTCCAGACACCTCTGTGCTCCATAAATAACATTTATATTGCCAACTTTTTCACATGCACAGGAAGTTTTTATTGCCATCATGATGATTCCTGTCTCTGCCTTCTGGCAGGTTGTCACTTTTGTTGCTTTCCTTTGAGGAACTTCCTCTTATTTCTGTCTTCTTTTCAAACTCAAGTCCTGTTCCGGGGGAAAATTAGATTTTCAGAAGTTTTATCTAATACATAGAGATTGTAGTCACATCCTCTTTAAATTTAGTTGTCCAGTCTGCCTTAATTTTGATTTTTAACTTTTCCATAGCTTTAGTTTTTAGTGACCTTTTTCTTAATCCCTTCTGATCGGGCTCTTTATGAGACCGACAAACACTTTTTTCTAGAAGTTTAATACATGTCATTAAATTCCTAATTAAATTCCTAATTTGGTTCCCAATGCAAGATTCCAGTGCTTTTTCAACCCCCCTGGGTTTTGTGGGATTTACATCCACATGGGGCCGGCAGCACCCACAGGACACCGATGCCTTCTGCATCAGCATTGGAATACCCCTTGGGACACCGAGGAGATTTCAAAGGAAGAATTCATTGCTAAAACTGAAATTTATGGATTTCTGCTCAGCCCTCCCTCACAAGAACATAAAGATACAGGTTTCCTACAGGTCCTGCAGCGAGAGCAACTTCACTGCACAAGTATTTAGGTGTTCAAACCCACCCAGCCCCAAGCAAACAACCAAGATTCCTTTCCCCAGTGGACAGAGTGTGATGGATTTTCCATGGTACATCTTTAATAATAATAATAATAATAATAATAATAATAATAATAATAATAATAATAATATCATCATGACCCTTCTTGAAATAATTAAAGGATAAGGAATGACAATCTGACTGCTGTTTGGCAAAATTTATAGGATGCTTAAGTGAAGACTGAATGTTACTGTTGTCTATGAATTTTTGGAGCTTATCAAGGAATATCTCGTTTAAACTGCCAGGAAGGTTTGATTTAATCTTCCCGTGGGGTTATCCTAAGGTGTTCACTAAAGTAAGTAATATCTGCATTGTAAGATGTTGTTTGCAAGTTTTTTTTCTTGAAAAACACTGAATATCTCATTTCCACGACAAGGAAATAACTCAGTGTGATAAGGGTGCTTTAAAAATATAAAACTAAGACCTAGAAAGGCAAAGAAATAAATAACTCATCTTTCCCCCCATTTTATAGGAAAAAGTGTTTATAGAAAGGAAAAATAAGCTGGTTAGAATTGCACCACTGACTAATTTTTCACCAAAAATATATTTCAAAATTCATTCCATTATTTGGATGAAAAAGTTTTTCCGATAGAAAATAAAACCACCAGCTCTTCGAACACATTAATCACATCTGTCATTGTTAATTTTTCAGCTTGTTTATGCCATTTAGGGAATCCTTTGAGAACGGAATAAAATGACGTCCTAAATACGGAGCAGTTTTCTTTTCCCTCTGATAAAACAGGAACCTTATTCCAACTGTGTGGGGACCAATTAAAGACACAGCCAGGAATGGGAGTGAATTAGTCCATGTGGGTAAGATTTATCATGCCAGACTTCAGGGGAGAGATCCATGGAACTCTGTGGAAGTGGCTGTTGGCATTAGGGGTGCTCACCTGTTGCGGGTACCAGAAATCCACACAGGCCTGGCAAACTTGGCAAGATGTGGAGGAAGTTTTGTGGCTTTCTGGAGCACAGCTGGGAAGCTGACAGGGCAAGAAATTTTGTTTAGGATTGAGAATCCTGTCCTGCATCTCCCCTGACTATAAAGGGTGGTGCCCAGCTCAGAGTTAAATGAATGTTATGTCAGTGTCTATTTTTACTGGGCTGGGTCCTGTTCATCCCCCGCTCTGCAAAGCAGCAGCTGAAGGTGGCAGAGCAGAATCCTTTTTAGCTTTGGCCCTTTCACTCTGTAGCTTTGGATGAGTTCATCTGAGAATTCCTCACCTCAGAGAGGTTGTGTCTGGTGTGGAATAAATGTGCTGTGCTCCCATGCTTCTCTCTCCCTCCACCTCAGGAAAGAATTGTTGCTTTCTCCCCGGTGTCACAGGCCAGAAAAGGTGAGATTTCATAAAATCAAAGAATTATTTACATTGGAAAGGATCTATTAATCCAGCACTGCCGAATCCACCAGTAACCTCTGTCCCCAAGTGCTACATCTATTTGTCTTTCAAATACCCCCAGGGATGGTGACTCCACGACTTCACTGGGCAGCCTCTTCCAATGTCTGACCAGCCTTTCTGTGAAGAAATACTTCCTAACATCCAATCTAAACCTACCTTGGTGCAACTTGACATCATTCCCTCTCATCCTGCCCCTTGCTACCTGGGAGAAGAGACCAACCCCCACAGATTCCAACCTCCTTTCAGGAGGATGAGGAACTCCCTTTCCAGGCCAAGCTGTTCTTCACGGCTTTCCCTGGGTCTCCAACAGCCTTTGAGGACCATGTGCCAGACGGGAGCAGAAAATTCCACAAAATCCTCTCACCTCCATCAACAACAGCATCCACAGCTCGTGCTGGTTTCAGGTAAATATTTGGACCATGCAAGGTGAGCTAAAAACATCAGGCCACACTGACACACAAAGCCACTTGTCACCATAAGCTGTTTTCTGTCCAGCACAGATTCAGCTGCTCACCAGGGACCAAACAGATGAGCAAAATGAGCTTTTGTTGTGCTATGTGCAATGTCCATCCCTTTTCCATGCCCCACGGCGGTGACCTGGAAGTTTGCTGCACATGGTTCTTCTTCCATCTGGAGGGGAAAAACGCCACTGGAGGGAAGGGTTGGAGTGGATACAGGCGGTCCTAAGTGCTTTCAGTAGAGCATTAATTGAAATGTTGTAGATGCTCTCTGCCTCAGCTGTAGCTGTTCATAATAATTAGGTTGATGGATTCAGAGAGGAACAATAAAAGTGTCTGTCTTCTCACAGAGAAGGAAATTGANGCTATGTTAATCCTTAAAAAAAGACAAGGAGGGTTCAGAGAGCTCCGTGTCACTTGCCTTACCACAGTTCCTGGGAATGAAGCAAATTCCCCCATGGTCACTGCCCAGTGAAGTTCTTCCTCATGTCCAGGTAGAAATTTCTTGGCATCATTTTTTGCCCATTCCCCTGATGCCATTGCCAGGCCCCATGGAGCAGAGCCTGGGCCCTGCTCTGAGCCCTCCCTGCAGACAGGGACACACAGGGATGAGGTCCCCTCTCA
>VZRJ01009996.1:849903-958457 GCA_013397565.1 Ptilonorhynchus violaceus
GAAGCACTGGGTTGGGGATTTGGGAGTCTTGTAAACTCCTGGTCCTGGTAAATTGGACGTGTACAAGTCCTGGAGCCAGATGGGATGTATCCAGCAGGGAGCTGGCTGACAAAGTGCTGCCACTCTCCGTCTTTGGTGAAGGTTTGCAGTGCTAAAGAGGTGTCCCCAGTGAAAATAAAATAAAATAAAATAAAATAAAATAAAATAAAATAAAATAAAATAAAATAAAATAAAATAGAANGGGATGCTCCAGTCCCTTCATCATCTCCATAGTCCTCCTCTGGACCTGCTCCAGGAGCTCCATGTCTCCAGTTTACCCATTTCCTCCTGGGAAATGCTTGTTTCTCTGAGATTTCCTGTCTTAAAATATGCATAGACTACCAAACCTCCCTGTTTTGTGACCAAAAGAGACACAGTCTGGCCACCTGATTTATGCTGTCTTGCCCTGGACAATCCCAGCACTCAGAGAATCTGTTTCTGTTTCTCATCATTCTCTTTCTCCTTGACCTCTTCTATTGAAGCTTTTGAGTGTTTTGTAATTAACTACACCTTGATTTCACCCTGCCAGACTCCCTAGAGCAGCTCAGGAGAGCTGTGGGATTCCCAAAGGTCTCTTGATCTGTCAAGCTCGTGAGGTTGTCTTGGTAATAGCATGGATGGAAAGCGTGGGAGCTGAGAAAAGAGCACATCCCATTCCCTGAGGGGTGTCCACGGGCTCTGGTCACAGACTACACAACATCTGGGCTGGTGAACCACCCTTAACTGCTGAGATGTGACTGTGGGAGATGTGTCCACCCCTAATTCCTGGAAATTTTAGGTAAAGTGGGAGCTCTTTGTTTCTGATGTGACTGATTTGGGCTGCAAGTCAATGGAATAAGAGCAGGCACACAATCAGCTGTTCCACAGCGGCAAAAAACATGGAAACTTCTCTAAACACAGGCACTGGGGATCCTCTGGCTGTGCCTAAAAGCAGATGATCCAAAACCACTGCATGTGCAATTTCATCCCGGGCAGAGCTCCAGCAAAGCTGCCTCTCAGTAGCTGTTTATTCAATTTGCCACTGCTGTGACCACAATCATTCAGGAACAGTTAATTGCTTTTCCTGCCAAAATAGGTGCCCCCTCCCACCTTTACCTTTACCTGGTATAGCTCTGGTGTCCCCAGCTGGGTCACCACGCTGCCAGAGGGACAGGAAACCACATGAGCAAAATTCTGGGAGAATGATAAATCGTGGTTGAAAGAGTGTCTGGGTCAAGAGTGGTGTCTCCTCCAGTGACACGGGGGTCACCACCCAGCCACGTCCCCAAGTGCCATGTCCACACATCTTTTAAATGCCTTCAGGGATGGTGGCTCCCTGGGCACCTGTTTCAACACTGGACAACCCTTTCCATGATGAAATTTTTCCCTAATAACCAATCTAAACCTCCCCTGGTTCAACTTGAAGCCATCTCCTCTTGTCCTGTCACTTCTTACTTGGGATATGATTGCTTGGTATGAAATCTCTCACAGATATAAATAAATAATAAAACTTCCAAAGTATTAAAACCTTTTATTTTGCTTTTTGATTTCTAGAGAGTTATCACGACATGTTTTAAAACTGTTCTGTGACAATCAGGAAAGGTGAAAACTTTTATTTTTCCTTTTCAATTATAGTTAAGTTTTTAATCTATTTTTATCAACACAGGAATTGGGGTTGTAAAAAAAATGATGTGGGGGTGCATTTAAATTTAGTTCTTCGTCTTACAGGGTAATTTTATATTAGATACGAGGTGTCTAGGTTAAATCCCACACTGGAGATGCCCTTTTTTTTTTTTTTTGGTAGAGCTCAGTGAAATTAATTTCACTCTACTTTCTAAGACTTACAATAAATAACACGACAGCTGGGAACACTCTGGTTCCTCCATCCATGGCAAGTAGTAGTTTTTCCTTCATTGTCATTCTGGTGAAATGTTAGAAGGATATTTTTTCCTTTCATGTCTAATAAATGTTAGGCACCAGCTACATAACTCAACCCTTCCAGACCATATCAGAAAATAAACTGGTTTAAAAAAATTTCACACTGATGGTAGATTATCTTTAGTTTTCTTGCTTATTTTAACAAGAAGTCCACTTTTAAATTTCAAGTTAATATTTTAGGATTGAAGAAGGTTGTTTTGAGTGTCTACTGAATTGTTGATTTTTAGTAGCAAGGGTACGTCAGGAAACATTGATTTGCTCAGGCTGACATTGGAGTCACATCTTTTGAATAAAACAGGAACAAGGGATGCTCAAAAACTCTGAAGAGCAGACCAGACTGTACCTCTGCTGCTGCAGTCATGTATCTCTTCTGCTGCTTATTTTCCAACTGAAATAACAACCCTTTGTTTGAGAATTCCCATTAGTTGCTGTGGAAATAATGATGAGTTCTGGGGAAAAAGAAAAAAAAAAAAAGAAGTAGGAAATTCTAGGTGAGGATATGAAAAGAGAAAGAGAGAAATTCCCAGAGCAGCAAAGAGAAATTCCCAAAGCAATGGAGATCTTGTGTACAGAATTTTTAATAATTAAAAAAGAAAAAAAATAAATAAAAAAAGAAGCAAATAGAAGGTTCTGGGCTAAAAAGCTGATTCTAAGTTTCTGTGTGATAAAAAAAGAGACAAGATCTATCACAGAGAATTTACCTTTACTATCCATAAACATCTGCAAAATAGACATTTCTGCCTGAGCTGCTCCCTGGGGGCTCCTTCAGATCTGATCGATTCAGTCAATGGACGGTGAGATCCAATCCCTCCCATCCTCAACTGCACATCCAGTGTGGGTGAGCCGAGCCGTGCTGAAAAACTGCCTGGATTTCCCGAGTGCCATGGAATCCCAGAAGGGTTTGGTTGGAAGGGACCTTCAAGGTCATCCATTTCCACCCCCTGCCATGGGCAGGGACACCTTCCACTGGACCAGGTTGCTCCAAGCCCTGCCAAAGGTTGCTGGAAAAATGACCAGAATATGACACTGTCATGGAATTGCCTAATTCTGAGCATTGCTCCAACACAGAAGTTGGCCCAAAGAAAGAATTATTTCATTCCAGGACTTTTGGGCTTTTGAGTGCTAAACCCCAAACCAAATCTCAGCTCCTGAGGAAAGGGAAAGGAAGACTATTCCCTCCCAGCACAGGATTATCTCCTCTCCTTCTCACACCCAAAAAAGATCTGTCAAACTTTTCTTCTCGAGTCAGGCTTTGTGATTGATTTTTCTTGGATTTATTTTCACGTTTCACCAGCTTCCCCTCTGGAAAATTTCTCTTTCTTGTAAAAACAAAATTAAAACCAGTGATTTGGGTATATTATAAATTGATTAACAAATGCTTCTGCACATCCTCAACTCTTCATCAACCCGGCTGCCCTTTGCAGGTTAAGAAGGAGCTGAGAAATATAAGGGAACCTTATGGATAACAGAGTTCCAGGAAAAAGGTCAGGACCTCTTTGAACAGTTGAAACTGTGCCACATTTGTCTGCTTCAGATTTTCTTGCGCTTTTGTTTGAAATATTTGATTCTGAGTACTACAGCACACACGAGGCTGGTCAGACCAGCTACAACTATGGACAAACATCATCTTCCAGCAGAGAGTGTGTTCTGGTTTTTATCAGCCATTGGGAATGTATTTGATATGTATTAGCTGAATTCTTCTGAAGTTATTAGGTTTTTTTTTCACAGAACCAATGAACAATTTGTAAAAGTCATTCCCTGGTGGCCTCGGTCAAGCCTGAAGACTTAAATCAGGAAGCAAAACCTGACACATTAACCTTTGTTGCCATGACTGTCTGCAAAAAACCAGGTTTAATAAGCTGTGAAAGAACATATTTAATCAGAAAAAAGAGCCAAGGCAACAGGAGACCACAAACTGCTACAGGAAGAAGAAATCAGGGCAGGCCCAATTCTCAGATAGAATGAATTGGTGTGATTCCAGCAAAGTCGGTGGTGCTGGGTCGAATTACACGAGTTGTGGTTCTGGACTGGAGAGGGTGAGTACGTGATAGCACTGCTGAGTCAAAGACAGATGAAAACACTGCTGAACTGAACTAAGTATCCCCATCTCCCTCCAGAATGAAGAATAAAAGGAAAAACAGGTCATGTTTCTGCTGTCTTTCCACAGCTTCCAAAATAATCATGGCTTACTCCTAATACCGTTGTAATTTAGTACTTTGCACCGCTCTATTTACACACACAGCGCCATTTTAATCCACATTTTCCTCTTCTTTCCATTATCCCAAATTAAATTATAGCCTTGACGGCTCTGGGTAATGCACAATGAAAATGCTCTCCTTGAGCTACGATTCTAAATCCCCAAATGTATCTGTATAAATGAACTGCTGAGGTATCATTCCTCCATCATTTGATACATTAAAAATTAGGATATATTTTTTCCTCTGTGCTGCTCTGGAGCAGGAAATAATTTTCATTTTCCTTTGCTGTGCCACAATCAAAGTTCGTAGGCAGCAGTTTAGCTTAATCATACTTATGCAATTACTGTCAGAGTCTGACATTTTCCTTTCACCTTTACTATTCCCAGGAGATTAAGCTATCAACCCTTCAAGATCGTTACAGTTGTTTACATGCAGGTAGCAAGAGGAGTCTCAAACAGCAGGAAATCTTTATCTTTGGCTATGGCACGAACCAAACTCGCTGTATTTTGGGGAATTTTTATTTAGTGCAATGGAATGGAAGCAGTATCCACACTTGAGAAACGGACTAAACAGGGAAACACAAACGTTTCTCCCTAAGGACTTTGAAACAGCAATTTAGAAATTTTAATGGACAGGTTGTTCCACAGACATCCCAGGATGTGTGTCTACGTGCTGAAATGATGGGAACCACCTGGAGATCAGATAATCCTTTCGATTTTTCTTCCCCTCTCAAGCTGGCACTCTGAGGTTGGAAAGGCGGCTGGAACTCTGCAGAAGGGTCGAGCAGCAGAGGAGCAGGAAGGAGCAGCAGATGAGACTGACAGGTTTTGATTCTCCACTCTTTTTATTTTTAATGCCAATTAAACAGAACCTCCTGCAGGTGTCCCTGCCCCTGGGGAGGCTGCTCAGAGCAGCTGCTCTCAGGTTGACCAGCACTGAGGCTGTGGGAGCTCTGAAATGCCAGGGTTTGAAAGCAGCAGCTGTTTCTGCAGGGCTCCTGTGGCTGGAAGGAGTTGGCAGAGACTTAAAAAATGTGTCTGGTTCCTCAAACATCCCCTCACTTGGCCTTTAGGAAAGAGTTCTTGCTCGGGTGAGATATTGCTGCAGATAAACACACACTCTAGCAAGTCCCTGGCCTTCCACACATTTGTTTGTAAGTAGAGCCCATATCATCAAATCCTGGAATGGTTTGGGTTGGAAGAGACCTTAAACACCATCCAGTTCCAACCCCCTGCCCTGGGCAAGGACACCTTCCCCGAGACCAGGTTGCTGGGCTTTAACTCTTCCCTATAGTATTACCCACCTCTTCCCTCTTAAATGCCACAGCAAACTGTGCTTTCAGTTCCTTTTTGACCTGAACACAACTAACACGTAAAATTTAATACACCAACAAAGTCTTCATCATCATTTTTTAATTGATTTCCTAAGGAAAGGGATCTCCTGCAATCCTGCTGCATGTCTGCCAGCCCCCACTGTTCATCAAATACCTTGGCCAGGCTCAATCACCATTAGACAAGAGGTAAATGTTCCAAGGATATTAAGTCTGCTAAGGATAGTTAGGGAGAAAGAAGAGATGGGCGACAGCTGGTGTTGCAATTATAAGAATTGGATAGTCAGGATTTTAATCATAATATTTGACACCAGAAAATCTGCAAAATGGAAAAGAAACCAGATTTTGCAAGGCCTTCTGCTAATGAAGATTTTTATTATTTTCTTTTTAAATCCCCTGGGCAACCAGCACAATCTGGTGAACATTTCTATGGTTAACCTTGTTGTTCTTCATTTTGTACAAATAAGATTGTTTGTTTAATTAATCTCTTCCCTCAAGTTGTTGAAACTACATCAAGATACTTTTAATTTCTCAGTATATTATATTCCTCATTTCATTAAACAGAAATAGTTGCTTAAAGCTTACAATGTTCACTCCTCCAGCATAGACACAGAAGTCAGAATTACCTGAAAGGTTCTCCCTATTTCTGTCACTATATAATCTCTCCTGTCTTTACAGTGTAGGACTAAATCTTCTATTATTGCTATGGACTATTTAAAACCCATTCAAAATGCTATCAAGGTTGTTTGAAAAGACATTTGGAATGAAAATCATTAAGAAAGCCATTTTCAGAAATTTCATGAACTCCATTTCTTCCCTGAATTTATATTTTCGTTTGAAAAGTAATAGCGTGGTCATGTAAGTAAAAATTATCATAAATTTAATTAACTGAATTGCTTAACATAATAAAACCCCCTATCTGTTAAACAGAGGATTTCTTCACTTAAAAAGAAAGGAGATTATTGTACATTTATTTCAACTGCTCTTTCCAGTGACAAGACTGCAGCAAGCATTTCGCTCGGCTGAATGAAGAAATTAAAGGATGAAGGAATCGCTTCCCACACGTGATTCCACAGAACCTGTGTGCAGCCTCGAGCAAATGCAGAGCTGGACTTCAGGCAGCTGCTCGGTAGATTATTCTTTCTTTTGAACTAAAGCCACACGTTCTGTTCCGTGCAGTTTTCAACCTCTCCTTGCAGCCGAACTTCAAGCACAACCCGGTTCCCGCTTAGAAATCCGAGTGGATAATTAGTGTCTCGTTAGGCTTTCATTAAGCAACCTTTTATGTATCGAGGGTGGGTAGGATCTCAAGATTTGATATTTCTCACGTGGAGATAAAGGAGGCTAATGGACAAAAATAATCCTTTCCCAGCACAAAGGAATGGCTGGGATGCTTAATAAAGAAGTGTAGCAGCAAAAGGTTCCCCATGTCATGGGGGAGAGAAGCAGACACAGACAATTTTGCTTTATTAAACACTTCTCTAGTGCTATTTACCTTGTTAAACACGGGTGATTCTTCAGCTTCTTTGCACAAATGTTACCGATCCTCTTTGACTGCCAGGACTATAAATTACAGGTTGCATTTCGCCCCTTGCTGCGCAACACCTTGCAGAAGTTGAAGCTGTCCCCTGCCAGCATTAAACCAGCACGAGTCTCAAGGACATTCCCAGCAGAAGGCAGTTCATTTAAGGATCTTTAATTAATTAAAGACAGGAATCAGGACCTCTCTGCCTTATAAGCTTCCAGGAGTGTTGTGCTCTGAGTCTTGAAAGTCACGATGGCAAAAGCTCTTGCAATACTCGAGACATGAATATTTGGGCTTAATTTTTAGGCTCTTATTTCTTAAAAAAGTATGTAAAAGTGTTCTAAATAATGTACTGTTTAATTACTGCTTTTTTGGCTTCTGGCTCTGTACAATAATATGGTAAAGAATTTGTCCTGAGGACCAAGAACTGTTTTATAAAGAGATTAAAAAGCATGGACAAAATTATCATGAGCAATGTGTTGAGTGGACTCAGCCCAGCTCCCAAAGGGCTCTAACACTGCATTAGGCAAAATATTTGTACAACTTACGAAGCACTGAGCATGAATAGAAATAACATGAACTCCCTTTGATCTTTCCTAAGGGCAAAGATAAAAGGATACTTATAAAGGCATGTGAAATTTCACCTTTTTGTTGCCAATACTTTGTAAGTCACAGGTTATATCTCCATATTTCATTCCAGTCCTTGAGCTGTACATTTCCTGAATGCTCACTTGTAATAGATTTTCCTCAAGATAATGTTTAATTTTTTTTTTTCTTCCTTCAAATACAGCTCGCAGGAAACAGCAATTCCTCCTCCAAAGTAAACAAAGCGAATATCAGAATAATGACTCCAAGATTTGCCTGGGTCAAGTCCTTCAAGGTTGCTACTTTTTTTTCAATTTCATGACTATAAGAGACTGATTTGAAATGTGACTCCTTTGAAGAGCCAGTGAAAGCAAAACTATGATGTGTAGCAATGTGTTTATCAATCTCTGTGCCCACATTTGTAGATGTGACACTCAGGGACATGGGTTAGTGATGGACCTGGCAGTGTCGGGTTGAGAGTTGGACTCAGTGATCTTGGAGGTCTTTTCCAGCCTTAATGACTCTAGGATTCAATGGTTCTTTACACAGACAGATGTGTAAAAGTATGGAAAAATTTATTTTACATTTACACTTTCAGTATGCGTAAAAGGTTTTATTTTTATAATACACCCGAAAGATTGGCAGGAGAAAAACTTAATATTCTGCTGTAGGTCATGTGGATACGTGACAGTTAAGATTATCTCCTAATCACCATCATCTCCAAATCCTCAATCACAATTATCTTCCACAAGATGTCCAGGAGGTACAACCTGACTCTTCCATTCCCTGCAAATTAATACTGCAAGAACTGAGCAGCTTTATTCAAGTTACACAAAGAGCAAAGTTACTTTCCTGAGATCCCATAAAGCAGAATCAATAGCTGAATTCATTTGATGTAATTTTATGCAGCAACACTGCTCTCACTTCCCAAGCAGCAGAGCTGGAGTGGGCTCTCCACACTGCATATTTTGAAGTACCCTGTGCTCAGCCAGGTTATAAATTATCCCTTCACATCCTGAAGTAAAATTGTAGAGGTCCTTGCTATGAAAATACACAAGCAGGCACAATGAAATGGGTGTTTTGAGCAGAGATAACCTGTGCCTGGTTCCTGAAAATGAACAGCCACGCTGCTGGCAATTATCTCTAATTACAGTTGGTACAAAAGGGTTTTCATAATGCACTTTTGTGCAATGTGCAACCTGGAGATGAGGTCCCGGGGCTGAAACATTTGTTCCCCTTTTGCATTAAGTGCACTTTAAAAAAATAATAATTAGAAGATCATTCAGGAGGAAAGATAATACTCTGACATGGTCACTTAGTAAAGACATAAGACTTATTATTTGCCTCTCAAGGGGCCTGATCCTGTCCCAGTGATTTAACATGGACCATCATATAAACATTTAATTACCAGAACTGAAAGAAGAGAGAGAGGAAAAGTATCATTAAATCCATTTTCCAGATAAGGAATCTGCCACAAAAAAAGCTCTTTGCATACATGCAGCATCAAAGCTTAGAAACTCCTGGCCCAAGGGTGATCTGTAGGATCAAAACAACTTGAATTTTGCTGAAAAAGTTCTCTCAAAAAGATATATCAGCCCCAGTTATAGTTTTTCTGATTATATTTTTGGCTTAGGATTTTGCTTTGCCTATGTTATTGTGATTAACTGTGAAGCACAGAGATCAACACACCTTGATAAGATAGCAAAGGATAATCTTCCTTCGGTGCTTGGAACATAAATATTGGTCTGCTCTTGTCAAGCAGATCCTACTATAAGACCTGTCCAGATGTTTATAGTTTTGTCAATCCATTAATCATTCCAACCATTCCTTGCTTGATCTGCTTCCTCAGCCTGAGCTCTGTTGGTAAACAACTGTTTCTGAGCAAACTTTGGGATTAAAATTCTTCCTTTGCTTACACACTTGTGATAGGAGACTCAAGGGGAGCTGAGCTGAAAATGAGAAATAAGCCCTTATTTATGCACTGGATAAAAAATGAGTTCTTTGGTGCCTGTGTCCTCACGTGCTCCTTATGCTGCCATGAAAAATGAAACCATGAAATGGTGCCATGAAACCTTCAGTATTTACTGAATAATTTCCTTGGCCCACTGCATTTACTGTGTTTAGAAGCAAGATTGATTTAAATACTGTGATAGAAGTAATTACCAGGAACAACAAATACCAAGAGTGTAATTGCTATCCGTGTACCTTTGATCTTAGAAATTAGTTCAAGTGTCCATTTGATTAATCAAAAGAGAAATGAAAAAATAAAAATGTTACTTGTCTATAAGTCTCTCATCTCAGGAATCTAAGTACTTTCTGAATAATAAAAGTCACTCACAAAAAAATCCCTCTGAAGCAAATGAGCTTCAGCATATTGGTCTTGGACCATCCCATAATTTGAAGGGTCTGGTTCTGGGGAGGGCTGGTTGTGCTTTCTTGCCTTCACAATCATAAGAAATTGATGTCCCTTCTCACCTTCAATGATCAAAAGATTTTGTTGAGCCATTATGCTAATTAGTCTCACAGACAGCACTCAATTAAAATAGAATACTTTATACCTTCTAATTGCCTGAGATGCACAGATGAAGGCACTTGGATATGTTGTCCAGAGAAGCTGTGGCTGCCACATCCCTGGAAGTGTCCAAGGCCAGGTTGGACTGGGCTTGGAGCAGCCTGGGATAGTGGGTGGCGTCCTTTTCCATGGCAGGGGGTTGGAATGAGATGATTTTTAAGATCCCTTCCAACCCAAACCATTCCATGATTTTATAAAAAGGTATTTAAAATTAATTTGGTTATTCCTAATGAGTACAAGACTCTATCATGCAAGACAGAGCTGAAGGAGAATAGCTGAAGCAATGCTGCAAAAAGTGGCCTGATAAAAAATATGATCATTTCAGGTAACAGGTTATTCAAATTACCCCAGAGAGCTGTGATATCACAGGTGACAGAGCTTGCTTTGCTATCCTCTGTCACATTTTCAAACCAAAGAGCACCAGGATATGTTTGGTCTGATCTTCAGCCTTTGTCAGAGGCAGCTCTGACACTGTGGGTAGGTTGAACCTAGAGATCTTGCCAAGTTTTATGGACAAAAAAAAGAATAAGAAACAATTAAAAAGAACCTTTTTTTTTAGCATATCACTAATTTTAGGTAACTCCGAGACTGCCCTTAGGGCCCAAAACTGAATATCTTTTTAAATGGGAAATTTTGTGGAAGGGGAGGAGCCGTGTGCTTCATGCCTCGCCTCAGCAGCAGCAATGTTGCCCTAGAAACACAGCAAAGAGTAAGTTTGACAAGGCAGTCTCTGCTGTACAAAAATATTAACTGTTTCCAGGTGGTGCTCTGGCCATCCAGCAGATTTCACTAATCTCCCACTCATCCTTGTTTGGGAAATTTCAAAACATTCCAATGTGTGCTTTTCAAACCCGTAAGGAATCAGGTCTGCAGAGAAGGCCCAGTTTAACTGAGAGCATGGTTTTGGCAGGAGGAACATCCAGTGTCCCCAGAGAGAGGGTCAGCAGATGGATTTGTGCCAGTGGCTGTGGAATCAGGAGATAAGGTGCTGGTGGCTGCCGTGGTGTTCCCTCTGTGCTCGCTCTGCAAAGAAGCAGCTCTAAGGAGAAGTCTTGGCAGCTGCCCTTCGTGGCATCATGTCCTAACAGCATCTTCTCCTAATATCATCTGCTCCTTTCCAACCCTACAAATGGAAGCTGGAGGAGAAGTTGGTCGGGGAGATCCTATGATCGTTAATTCCAGATTGAAGTTGGAGGTTCCCAAGTTGTGGAACGTGCACGTCTCTCTCTCCAAAGAGAATATTAAGGAAGAAACTCTTCTCGCTGAGAGACAGACTTCTGCAAGCTCTCTTTTGATCAGAATAATAAAGGTAATTTTTCAAATTCGCTGCCATCAGCCAGAGTTAACTGTGGGCTCACAGGGAGACAATACACCTGAAGCTGTCCAAGTAGAGGACATAACCCTCATAGAGCTTTCCTAATTCAGCTATTGTCCTGCTTTCTGATGATCAGGATTCTTTTTTCCCCCCACATTCCTTTGGCCTGAGCAGGCTGTAGAACAGTAATGATGGACCTTTTGTGTTTCTCCACAGAACAAAGGCTCCCTGTGAAGTCCCACCACACCTCTGAGCTCCATCCCTCAAACTTCAGTGGGAGATACATTAAGGATGTTCATTCAGGGCATTTCACACTTCATTCCAAGCCTAATTGCTTCCATTTAAGTAGCATAATAGATAAATCAATTTATTCCAGGAACAGGCGTTTTCCTGCCTTACATTCCTCATCAGTATGAGCGGTTCTTCAAGCAATTCTCAAGCTTCTTCTGTCCTCTGAACCACCTTCTTCTTATTCTCTCCCTCCTCTTTTTTCCTGCTTGAAGTCAATTTGATTTGAATTTTTTGCTCTGCTTGCCTTGAAAAGATTCTCTTTTAAGGCTCTTTTCTCCTTAATGCTCTCTGCACAGTGACTGACAAGAAACTTTTCCTGTCTCCACTCCTACACCCAGGTGACTCCCTGATTTGCCTCGTTAGGTGGTCAAAATGCCCTTTTAATCCCATGTTGTGATGTTACCAAAGGTGAGATGTAGCAATTGTAACATTGGCTCCTAAAAGGTACATATCTATTTTGGAACTGATCATTCTTGATTCCATTTTTATCAATAAAAAGGAGATATATAAGATATTTAAAAGTCTATTGGTGTTTATCTTGGATACTCAGGTTAGCATGACCGGAATTATTCCCTGTTGGTGATTATTTAACTGTAACATGATTCTATCATGCTAACTCAAATATTTAACTTTTATGCAGGGTTTTATTAGTCCTACCCCAGTATTATGACTGAGAGTTGGTGGAATGCATCTCCAGGAGATGAGCCAATGTCCTTTTTATGACCTTCAGTGCAATAATTTTGATTACAGTTTCTAGCACCAGTATTGGGAAAAAAAATATTGAAAGGTTGCTAAAGATTCAGCCACACTACACTTTAAATAGACATTCTGAAAGCACAAAATGTCTGTGGAATCACAATGATAGTGCTGGTACAAGTACAATGAAAATAACTATGTTTCTATGATAACCAGTTATTGACAGGCTTAGTCGTTAACTTATTTTGCGGGGGAAAAAATAAAGAATAAGCACCTGCCATGAAAATTTTTTTTGATCCTTTGATGTCCTGGTAGTTTCAAGACGTAGCCAAAGGGAAATTATGTTTTCTTCTCTGAAAATGCATTTTCCGAGTACAGACATGGGGAGGTTATTTAGCCTCCCAGTTGCAGAATTCAAACAATATATAATTGCTATTCTTGTTTAAAAAAGACACACCAGCTTCCCTAAATGGCTGAAGAACACAACAAAGACAAGATTATGTTTGCCATTTCTTTTGAGCTTTGTCAGACACGATGCTGAGTTGGGCAGAACTTCCATCTGAGCAGAGCAAATATTCCTACGGGGCCTCGAATAAACATTTAAACACAGATGTCAGTGACAAAAGGCCATGGAAACCCTTTAGTCATCTTATAGCAATCATGGGGTTAGGAGGAGATGTGAGTGAGGATGAGATGTGAGTGAGGATGAGATGTGAGTTAGGGTAAGATGTGACAAATGTGGTGCTCAAAAACCCTGACAGAGCCTTTGCTTGGATATTTTCTACTGATACAGATGTTTCACTCTTCTCTTCCAAGGCCATTAGAGAAAACCAGGATTGCTAAGAGTTAAGGGTACACACAAGGGACTGGCAACTGCTTTATGGCACCGTTAAATATTGCATCTAATATAAGATGTTTAGAATATTTCATAGAGATTTATGTTTGGTGAGCCAAAAATTAATTTGTGGTTAGTAAAAAACTGACAACATACTTCCCTTGTCATAATTTCTTATGATCCAACAGACAAAATGAATAAAGATCTGAAGTAAGACCATATTTGCCAGCGCTTTGAAATTTTACCAAGCATGTTATCGATTTTTTTTTTTATCTAAACAGATTATTTTTAATATCACTTGTGGTAAGATTCTGGCATTTGGGCAGCTGAACTACCCTGATCAGGGTGTGAATTTACTCAGTCATATGGACATGAAACAGCTTTTGAGACTGGGATAGCTGAGACAACCCCACAGAGGTGGCAGATATGGCAGCACAGCCATGGAAGATCCGCGTCCTCTGGAAATTCAAGTGATGTTCAGGCGGGATAACACAAACAGACACAAAAAGTGTAAACAATTAAATCAGATTGAGATATCTACTGAGCACAGAGAGAACTGAAACACGCACTCAACAGGTGAATACCTCAATGTTTTGTTAAATTTGGTTGTTTCAATCCTTGGCCGAATCCCACTCCACCGTTGTGCCTGTAGGTAGAGTCCCCCAGGCAGATCCCAGCATAACACACTGGACAGCTCCCAGGGCTGCATTTCCTCTGCTGAGAGGCACTTCCTCAGTTCAGTGCCATGCATGGCAAATGAGGAAAGCACCACTTGTGCCTCCCAAAGAGTTCTGTGTGAAAATCGCCCATTTTCGGCGGCATTGCTAAGAGACGCTCGTCTGTTGTAGGGGTGGCTGTGTATGGTCACTGGGGTAAACAAAACAACCCAAATAAACACAAAAACAGTCCCTGCCTTGCAGGAGAGAGGCGACACGGACAGAATTGCAATCAAATGGAGCAGCTGCAGGAGAGATCTGAGCACAGAAAACCCAGCAAAGCCAAGGGGAGGGTGATGGAGCAAAGTTAATCCTATTATAAATTAGCTTGTGCTTCCTGCTCTGAATGCTTGGGTTACCCTCTTTGTTTCTAGAAAACATGATTTGGGAGGCTTAGCCTGCACAAACAACTGAGTCAACAAGTCCTGTGCCTGCAGCAAAGGAACAGCACAGCTCTGGTTTGTGCTGATTCATGGCTATTTACTCAAGCTTTAAAGGTATGGTCAGAGATCCCCAGAATTTAAATTCCTCTTTGAAAGGCTGAAACTGGAATTAATTGGTTGATTAAGGTCTTTCTCTTTAGCCTCTGTCAGTGAATCACAGTTTAGTAGAGTACCTGTGTGTAAAACACACATCAGAACTGCAGACTCCAGTCTAATAAGAAAAAACATACTGGTGCTCATAGATCTTCCTTCATACCTCATCTGGTTAAAGGATTCACTCAGCTGTCTAATTTGTAGGAAAGGCAAATAAACCTTAAAAATAAGTGAGGATAGTTTATCGCATCTGGGATTGGCGAGAGTCAAAACACAATTAAGGTCAAAGCAAAATTAAAGTCTGCATCCTATTTGTGCTAATAATTAATATGATTATTTTTTTAAGTATGTGTATTGAACTCTCTGATACATGTGGCTGACTTTAAAAGAGAATACATCTACCTGTTTTACAGAAGTCTTAGGGTGCTTAATGGACATCACTGAAATTCTGAAACACTCAGGTCAGAACTTGCCCCTGTACTTATAGCAAAATGTGAGATATGAGCACTTTATTGATCACAGTGTGCTTTGTTTACCCGTAGATCCTCTGGCATAAAGTCCCCAAAACAGAAGACGTGGAATTCTGCTCATTTCTTGAAGCATTCAATGCCCCAAAGATACTTCAGGGTTTCCGTTTCCTTTACTTTTTGTAGCAGACAATAATTTCCAGGGATAAACTACTAGAAATTTCTGCCACTTCGCTGCTTTACTGCATTTCCCTCCAGTTCTGTGGAGACTTGGAGGCATCTTTCAGACACAGCATGCAGGATAATCTGAAGGAGGATCAGATATTGATCTGTGGATCAGCAGAGGGAAAATGGTGGTCCCCTTTATTTCTGACTGATCACCCACATTACCTCCTATATTTGGAGTTTGCCCATCACATGCTTTTTTTTTTAAGTAAACCCAAGCAAAATTGTAATAGATAAAGACTGGTGCTTCATACATGTCTGACAATTCTATTCTTTCATGAAGTTGTGAATGTTTTCTTTTAAAGAAATGTCTTTGCTGCTCAGCACCAAATTAATAAATCAGTTTTACATTAGGTGAGTATTAAATAATTGTTAAATGTGATCTTCAGGCATGATAAGCAAATAAGATCTTCATGTACTTGCTATATAATTATCTTAAAATTATACATGCAGCAATATGTAATTAAAACTACTCCTAGAATTTAAAAATAGGAATTCAAACATGAGAGCCACAGTTATCCTTAAGGAAAAAAAAAAGATTCACCGTTAACCTGTTTCATGTATTCATTTCTACAGGCTTTAATGAATTTAAGTGAATGCTTAAACACTGAAGGAGAAAAGGATGTTTTTCTGAGTCTTGACGTAAAATGTTTTGGGGAAAACTCCCTCAGGCCAGATTCTAAAGCCTTAAATGAATCACTGAATGAAGGGAACTGTAGACATCAGACCTCTAATGTCTTGGGGGGCATTCTACACCCAACAGAAGCACAGAATCACACAATGGTTTAGGAAGGAAGGGAATTTATAAATCATCCAGATCCAACTCTCTGCCATGGGCAGGGACACCTTCCACTTGACCAGGATGCTCCAAGCCCTGTCCAGCCTGGCCTTGGAGAAATAATTCCCCTGAAGTGCTTCAGCAACCTGGTTCAGGTGTCCAACCCACACTGGAGAGGACAGAAGGACTTGGGGAGAGGGGAGACCATTGGTGTCAACAGCTCTTTTCAATGTCCAGTGTGGATGCTGGAGCATCCAGAGGCTTAACTGATCAGCTACTGACAGGAAATATTTAAGGAAGCCACACTTAAAAGTGTTGTCTACAAATATCCGACTATCTGAGATAAATAATTTAAATCTGGAGAAGCTTAGTAAAAAAAAATAAATTGTATGCTGGTAGCATGACTGAATTCAGACAGGAATTTCTGGATCACAAACTTTAGATCTGAAAGGAAAAACTTTTCAAATACGTACAAGGACCTGTCAGAACGAGTTCTGTTTTTAATTCTGCCAAAATATCTGTGATGTCATTTGCATGATGTTCTAGCTGTGATTCATTAGTTTTATTGTCATGTACATCAGGTTTTCATGCCCCAGTGCTGTACTAGCTTTGAACACTTGGAAAAGATCAGGCAGTAACTCAAAGGAAGCAGTGGATGTGAGCATATTTTTATCCACGCTCCATAAAACCGGCTTCAAAATAATTGACTTTTTACAAAGTGTGAAATATGTCAGAGCCAGATGATTCTTCTTTCATGGAAGTGTTCAAGGCTGGTGGGATGGGGCTTGGAGCAACCTGGGATACTGGGAGGTGTCCCTGCCCATGGCAGGGCTTGGAATGGGATGATCTTTAAGTTCCCTCACAACCCAAGCCATTCTGTGATTCCGATTTATGCAGCAAGGACATTTGATAGACAGCGAATGAAACGATGGTTGAGGTTGTCAGGGACTTCTAGACAATATCCAGACCAACCCATCTCCTCAGAGAAAGGTTTTCCAGGATTTTCTCCAGCTGGATTTTGAATATCTCCAGGGACAGAGGCTACACAACCTCTCTGAACAAACTGTCCCTGTGCTTGAACTCTCTGACAGTAAATATGTTATGGAAAAGAGTTTAGATGGGATTTCCTCTTCTTCAGGTTGCACCCACCACATCTTGTCCTTTCTCTCAGTGTTATTGAGGTATCCTGGCTGTGTCTTCTCTGTTCCCCCTATCAGGTATTTATTCCCCTTGATAAGATCTTCCCCTTCTTCATGCTGAACTGTCCCAGCTCTTGGGACTGATGCTTTAATCACCTTTGTGGAACTGCAGCAGACTCAGTTGAGTCTGTCCACGCCTCTCTTACACTCCAGCCCTGCACAGGACACAGAGCCCGGGTACATCTCAGTGGGGATGAGCAGAGGGGAAGGATCCCCTCCCTCCACCTGCTCCTGATCCATAATGCAGCCCAAGGTGCTCCTAATTCACTTTGCTCTGAGGACACACGGCTGTTTCATGGTCAGCTTGGTGTCCACTGGGACCCCTCAGGTCTTCTCTGCTTTCCAGCCCTTCAGTCCATGCTGGTGCATTGGGTTATTCCCCCCTGGGTGAAGGATCAACACTTCCCTTTGTTGACCTTCATGGGAATCCTCTCTGCCCATCTTCCCAGACCAGCAGGGTTCTCTGAATGGCAAAACACCCATCTGGTCAGCCACTCCTCCTGAATTTTTAGTGTCTCCAAACTTGCAGATGTCCCAATCATTTATATCATTAATAAAAATAGTACATGATATCAGTCCCAAAACCAACGCGTGGGACTGCATTACTGACTTGTGTCCTACTGAACTTCATGCTGCTGATCACATCTCTTTGACCTCAGTATTTCAACCCATTTTCAATCCACCTCACTGTGTGTTTATATTACTTGTTCATATGGTCACAGTCCATACATCATTGCTTCCCGATTTGTTCGTGGATCTGATTACCTTCCCCCAGAGTTACAGACCTTAGAATAACAGAATCAGAGAATGGTTTGGGTTAGAAGGGATCTTAAAGACCATCCAGTTCCAACCCTCCTGCCATGGGCAGGGAATATTCCACCAGACCAGGTTGCTCCAAGCCCCATCCATCCTCGAACATTTCCAGGGATGGGGCAGCCACTGTTTCTCTGTGCAACCCATTCCAACATAGACAGAGGAAATATGTTAATGCAGACTTTGCAGAGGTGAGGATGTACACAGTGATCCCAGAGCCAGGAATGTGCAGGCTCCTGTTGAGCATTTAAAGTGCTGTAGTGAGCTGTGACTTACTCTGAGTCAGTCTGCCAGTCACCGGAGTGCAGCTGATGCTCGGACTCATCCAATTTAATTTTAGCTGCCATGAAGTTTGCTGTCTGCTCTCAGCCAGTCTTTTAGGCTGACTCTGTTGTCAACACACAGAGACAAGTAACCCCAGAGGGCGACTCATCCAACCTCTCTGCATCGGCTCCAGAGAGACATAATGAAGGGCTGAGATGAGGTGCCTAATTATTGGATAGTGAAGGTTAGAGAGGATGAATCCCATCAGAAAAAAAACAGGTTGTAGGAAACATTCTGCAGGCTCCCTGCCAGCCAAGGACTCCTCTCTGCAGTGACACCTGGCCCTGTTCCAGCTCCTTTTCTCTCCCGAGCAATGTGCAAGGGAGGAAGCAGAAGATGGGAACAACTTGACTTTTATATTCCTGGAGCAGTATTTTCATCCTGCTTGTCCCTGTGACGAGTTGAGGAGGGAGCATGGAGTGAATAAGCCGGGGTCAGCACGCCCGGGTTTGTTTGCTCTTCCCCGCGCTGCTGTTTCCTGCTGTGAGCCCGTTCTGCTGCTTGCTCGCACGGAGACAGATTGCATTCCCCTGCTCAAAACCAACAAGGCATTTGTGGTGCTGAAATTGTGCAGAGAGAATATTCACAAAGCAAACAGAGTGTAAGTCCAGTTTCTGTGTGAGCAGCACAGGGTGACTGAGGGCTCCTGGGTAAATAAAGCCTAAATCTTCCATGTCCATGCTGTGTTAACAAAGCACTGAGACTGATACCTGGATCATGGACCACATCACAATTATTATCTGAGCAGATTCTTCCCTTCAACTTTTGTTTCACTCCCCGAAATAAAGATTTCTAGTTTTGTTTCCAGATCCACAATCCGGATTCTTTGTGATGTCCGAAGTGCACAAGGGATTCAATTTCATTTCCAGCATAGTAATTTAGTCTTGGTATGATGCATTTATTTAATTTTTCTTGCTTCATTGCATCAATAATAATACAAAGAGAATTTCCTACTGCAGCTGGAATCGTGAGGCATTATAAAGAAATTTAAGGGGTGAAAAATTGGAATGGACTGGGGAAGAAACACTTGATGTGCTAATCATGCCCTGAAAGTGTGTTAGATGTGTCACCGGGTGTCAGTCAACCTGGGTTGTGTTGCCCACAGTAAGAGCAGCCTTCACACACACAATGAGAAAGTCTGGAGACAAAAAGTTGCACTTTAGGATCTGCTATTCCACCCAAAATCCACTTAGCCGGGGGTTAAGGCACGGATGAAGCCACAAAGAAAGCGATAAAAAAAGGCATTTTTGGAGCGTTGCTAACAGGGAGATTTTGGAGATCTGGTTCTCTCCTCCCCTTAGATCGCTGCAGTTTGGTGGAGATGCCCTCACTGGCCTGCCCTGAATGCACTGCAGCAAATGGGTGGCTATGGAGTAATTTTATGATTTGTTTTCTTTCTGGATGTAGTGCTTGTCTTCAAACGCTGGTTTGTGGGAGTCATTCCCACACCATGTGCAGCACTCCTCAGCCATAACTTGGGTGGTCTTTTCCAGGCCCTTGCTCTGCACACCCCACATAGCCTGAGACCAGACTGAAAATCCTGACAGAATGTTGGTCCAGATTACAACACTTCTTCAGCGGTATCACATATCAAACATTTATAAGTATGTTTACAATGCTAATTTCTTTACAAGGCAAACTTATCTTTCACAACTATGAAAAGAGGTTTCCCCAGAGGAATTTTTGTTTAGCTGGCAGTGCATGCATCGATGAGAAAAGCAAACCCACTCAGCCCTTTTCATTGAAATTACATAAACAAATACCCAAAGAAGATGTACAAAGAGAGGGAGAAGCCTCTTAACTTCCACTCTGTGAACCTTTGCTTTAAAGAGCACTTAAATGGTGTCGAGGCAATTCCCAGAAATGGTTTGATGCATTAATCATGGTAAGATTTGTGATTGCAAACAGATCTGTCATTTCAGGCCTTTTGGAAAGCAGGTGTCAGACACAGAACCTTTTCAAATGACTCTTAAATTACTTTAAATCAGAGAGATGGGAAAAGAAAGAAAGCATGTTTATGGTATGCTCCAGTAAATGGATTTAAAAACTTGACAGGCCTTAAATCCAGTGGCAAACATACAAGAAAATGGCACCGAGCAATACTGTCTATCCATTGCCTCTTTTCCTCTTGCCATTTACTACCAAGACTCTGGCTCTGCCTTCTCCATAGCTCCCAATCAGGCAGCCATAGGCAGCAAGCCTTCCCAAATCCTTCTCTCCTCTTGATTCCAGTTTCCTCCAGAACACTCCAGAAGCAGTTGATCACTGCTGGGGAACACGGTGGTCTTCTTGAGGAGCCTTCCTGCTCTCTGTGGGGAAATATAATGTCCAGTAACCATTTGTTTTTCTTCTTTAGTCCCATGTGGCTACGGGGTGGATGTGCCAAATAACTTAAAATACTCCTACTTCCTACCCAGTCCTTGGAGGATGAAGGAAAAGTGATGCTTTGCAATGATAATAATTCTGTCTGAAACTGTAGCATAATCCCATTGGTTTCATATTTGAGCCTGTCTCACCCGTCAAATGAAGGCAGATACTAATGATAAACCTTCTCTTTTTGCCACCATCTGCAGTAATTCTAATTCACAGTTTCACATGAGAAGGAACTGCCACGAACAGTGTGAAGGAAACAACCTTTCCTCACTTGCTTAGGAGCTCCTTTAGCAGTTCAAAAGATCTCTATGACAATATGAATGAATACATCAAAACTGCTCCAGGAGCAGCAACGCTCTCCCCAAACCTCTTTTGCCAGTAGATCATCATCGGTCTAATCTTAGCTGCTTGTACAAAAACATCTGTGGTCAAAGCGTAAATAAGAAATCAACAGTGATTTAAAAATATTTAGCAAAATTTATAAATATTTTGGTCTAGCACTGGCATCACTGCCTTATACTCTGCTGTGACTGCGTGGAAAGACTGATTGTTTTAATTGCCCAAGATGACACCATCCTGGGCTTGGTTTGAGTTAGTTTTATGAGTCAGAATCAATGGATGGGATAGTTAAACATTAGTTTAGGCCCTGGCTTAGGTGCTGTGCACTCTGCCAGCCTGAAATGTGTTCTCCATGGAAGAAATTTTGACTATCCCCTAAATCCTGTATCATATATAGATTATACACAGAAAATACAGTTTATAAATCTATACCACTACCCTGAACTAGATATTTAGGTGTCTGTGCCAGGCTGCAAATATCCTGACTCCAGTCAGAGGATTGAAACAGGCATTTGGGAGGGCAGCTCATCCCATCTTAGATCAATGCTCTGAAATGAGCTGCCCGACCATCTGGAAGGTACCTGTTCCTCTCTGCTGCCTGTAACTGATGGACCAGTCAAGAAACAGATGAACAAGTTTTGGACATCTAAATTGAGATGAATTCAATTTCTACCACAATTTAGTTAAACTCATCTTTGACAAGTTTGTTTTTTTTTTTGGCCCTTTGAAGGAGAAGAGAATCTCTGTTAATAACCCTTTGGAGCACACCAGCTTAAGTGAGCACTTCAAATGGTGAGCAAACACACACTCAGTGAGTTAATCTTATCTGGCCATATGAACATCTATGTATTAAGAATGACTATATTCAAATATCTTCCAATTTTAATCTATCCTTTAATTTATTTAATGTATTACTCTGTATAGACCAAAATAACCTGAGGGTAGATAATGTAGAAATATAAATATATAAAACTGAGTTAGATTTTCCCATCTTAATAGATCTATGTGAGATCTTAGGCTCAGAGAAGCTCCTTATCATCACAACTTCTCTCTGACATGGGGAAGAATTACACTGATAAAGGGTTCAACTATGAATATAAACCAGTAAGAAGTCCAAGTTGAGGTTTACACACTGTCCCTCCTCTGGAAAGATCCCTGGCCCAGCTCTCAGACCAACACAAGGAGCACTGTGAGGACTAAGAGAGGGCCCCGAGGCAGAGCAGTTTGGACTGTCCCCAGTTGGGGTGGGAGGTGTGTTATGGGCCAGAAACTTCTCCTCTGTCATGCCTTAAGACCCAGCTTCAATCTGTGACTAAGGACATCCTTGTGACTTCCCTCACGGTCTGCAAGGTGAGTGTCCCTGGAGGCAGGGAGGCTGCAGAGAGCAAACTGAAGGGACAAGATATGAGCAAGAAAATGCCACAGAAGCCCTTGGCAATTATGTTAGTGAAAATCAAATTTTGGAAAGCCAGCAGGAAGACTGTTAACTCCTAAGAGTCACTTAAAGAGCCAACATAACAGCAAACAACATCAACCACAGATTGGGTGGATTGATTATTCAAATAAAGAGCTAAATTGTAATTTTTTCAATTCTTCATACATTAACCTTTGTCCCCAAATGTGATTAATCCTTAATCTACTTTACCTCTTTTCAGCTGGATCAGAATCAGTGTTTGGCTTGTTGTCTAGCTGAGGAACACAGGTCCATGTCCATTTATCCCAGCTCCTGTGTGATGAACAGATGTGCTTCTTTCAGAGCACACGGAGCAGCTCACTGGGCACCGAGCCAGTCGCTCCCCAGCTGAGCCAGGGAGTTCATAGTGAAACATTTAAAGAGGGATTTTGTGGATCGGTTTCTTACACCTACATGAAGATGAGAAAAATCACACCCAGGAAATCACTGGTGATGCTGGTCAGCCCTTTCCTGTGAAGGAACCCACTGTAAATATCTGAGAGAGGAACATCTGCCTTCAGTCAGGTGAATCCCACTCCTGAGTGGTCCCATAAAGCAATGAACAAGCTGGATCTTCAGCAAAACCTCTGGCACAGGCACCTGGAGAAGGCTTTTGGCAGACACGTGGTGGAAAGCTCATGGCTCAGCAGACTATGGCTGGTGTTCATCTTCGTGGAGATGTGAAGAGTGGAGGTGTTCTCACTGCACTGAAAAATAAAAGCAACCTTCTACAGGCTCAAATACACCTGCTAAGGGTAGCTGTATCCCTAAGTTTTATGTCATACCTTTCCCTGGATTTGCACATCCTCTGGGCATGGCTACCAGCTTTAAGGGCAGGGAAGTGTTCAGTTGGATATCAGGTGGACAATCCATCCAGTCAGAGCCTTCATTTGTTTAGAGAACACCTTCACCTTCTCATTTGTGTCACAAACAAACCTTTACTCACCAAGGAACACAGGCAGGGTGGGTGTACCCTGCTCATTCCCCAGCCTTGTTGTGCAACCAACCCACACTTGCCTGTGTTAGTGCTCAGCTCATCTCTCTGATGAGCACAACTATTAATAGGAGCTCAGGAATAATATTTAAAGCAGACAAATCAGCATCTTCAGCAGCCTGAGCTGTGGGCACAGCAACAGTACTATGTGAAAACTGTTGATCCAGAGTACCTTTAAAAATAAATATACGTTTTGCAACTGTTGATTTTTTGCAATTTTTCTACATTTATTTGTGTTGGTTTCTTTTACAACTTGATTTAATTATTAAATTTATAAATATGTTGATGCATTTTTTATTTCTTGCATATTGAACACGTGCTCCTTGCCATGAATAAGCAATGAAGCAACAAACTACCGAGCTGCACTACAGGAAGAGAAATGTTGAGAGCATCATTAGGGCTTGTGGAATTTATTTCGTGTCCATACACACAGAAGAAAGGAATTGGTCGGATCTACTGCCTTCCCCTCCTGTGTGATTTCCTGTAGAAGTGATGAGATAGAGTCGTGGTCTGCAGAAGGAGTAGATAAAATTATGATCAAAAGTAGATAAAATTGTGATCAGTAGGTCAAATTATGATCACCATCCCTCTTGTTGGAAAAGGGAATGAACAAAAGGCACTTGTATCTCCATTGCCTACCAAGCAGGTTTTAAGCAAAAAAGGTACTAATCTACATGACCTTTTAATTAATTAATCCACGTGACCTTTTCCCACATCTTTCCTGAAGGATTCAGACACGACCAGCAAGGAAAAATAACAGCATAGCTATTTTATCAATTTTTATTAAATTGTTCACTACAGACTTCATTTATAGTCACTGGAATAGTTACTGCTAGAGCTGATTTGGCTGATGTCTCCAAAATCACCTTTCTTACAATAAGACAAAATGCCTTCTCAAAAAAAAAATTAATTATTTCTTTCTCTGACTCTAAACCGAGCTTAAAAATTGACATTTATCTTTCAAGTTCCTAAATTTGGGATAAATGGATTCCAACCTACGTGTCCCGTAGTCAGACACTGAGCCCAAGAGTTGTGACAACTCCTGGACAGCTCCTAAGAGAAGGAAGAACACAGTAGGTGTTGTGACACAGCATTGAGTTTTCACTTAACAAAATAATTTACTTTCTCCCCCTGCTGCCTGGCAGGAGGTCATTAGTCAGTGCCTGGAAAGCCATCGATTCATCCAGCCCAACATCAACAAGCACCTTGGAGAGGCACAAATGGAAACAGCAGCGGGGAGAAGGGCCAGGTTATAAGGCCAAGTTCAAGATTTTGGCTCTCGCGGGATTTCAGATGAGTTTGGTTCACCCCTCTGCTGGTTTGACTCATCAGCATGGTGGTGGTGGTGCTGTCTCGAGGTAAAAATAGAAATGGTGGTGATGGCACCAGAGATCTGAAGCTGCCCACGTGGACTGGTAATAAATAAGTCCTGCCTACCCCCATGAGAAGCACTTTGGGAGAAGCAGAGAACAGAGAAACCTTAATTCTGCTTTAAAGAGGGCATCACCTGAAAAAAAAATGAAAAAAAAAAGTTAATTTCTTGCAGGTACAGCTCTTTTCTGGGACTGCCTTTCCAAGGATTTTTCATAGAAATCCCCATCCCAGAATCAGTCTCAGTTTTATCCACCTTGTCTGGCAAACAAATCCAGATTGAAGTCCTAGTGCCAAACACTTGCGTCAGCAAGGAAAAGAAGATTCTAGAACATCTTAAACCCCTTTTGGTGTGACCTAATGCCTGCAAGTACGTGCAGATTTGGTTATGTCTTTCTTTGTGACACCACAATGAAAGGAATGGAAAGTGGAACAAAGAGAAGGGACCGAGTCTGATTCCTGTATCAGTTGTTCAAGTGTGAACACAAACAAAAGAAATTGTGGTGATTGTCCCTCCCAGCTGTGGAAGCAGAGGTTAAAAATAAGAAGATCTAGTGGTCATTTAGTGCTTAGGGCAGAGCTTCTAAGACTCACCAAGGAAGGTCTGACCTCCTGACAGGGACTGGCAGTGCAGCACCAGTGCAGTTCACAAAATGGTAACTTTCAAAATCAGCGTTCTGGATTGTCAGCTTGGGTGGTTCAGGATGGAAAAGAGAAGGTTCTGGAAGACCTTAGAGCACCTTCCAGAGCCTAAAGGGACTCCAAGAGAGCTGGAGAGGGACTTGGGGCAAGGGGAAATGGCTTCCCACTGCCAGAGGACAGGGTTAAATTGGATACTGGGAAGAAATTCTTCCCTGTGAGGGTGGGAGGCCCTGGCACAGGTTGCCCAGAGAAGCTGTGGCTGCCCCATCCCTGGAAGTGTCCAAGGCTGGGTTGGACAGGGCTTGGAGCAACTTGGGATAGTGGAAGGTGTCCCTGCCCATGGCACAGGGGTGGAATGAGATAATCTTTAAGGTCACTTCGAACCCAAACCATTCTATGATTTTTTTAATGCTGCTATGATTAGAGGGAAAACCTGTAATTTTCATACTCTGATCCTGAAAATAATTTGCCACAACAAAACAATCAAAAGAATTCTCTTCTGATTTTTTTAGGAAGATGTACCACACAAGGCGTTTCAATGTAGTACTTTCGTATAAATCCCATCACCTTCCTGCCAAACACAATGAGTAGTCTAGAAACAGTCAGAAGAAGAAAAAAAACATCTTTATATTGGCATTTTCCCATCAACTGCACTGATGGAGGAAAATTCTTTAACTACTGCTCCTCTGTGTGAGTCCTTTCAGTTCCCACAGTCTCCTTAAGTGAAGATTCACACAAAAAGAGTAAGGAAGTATATAATACTAAAGGAACTATAACTTAAAAATTGTATTTTGGAGTGGAGATTATCATGGTGTTACCACAGGCTCTTTTTTGGCAAGAAACTGGGCTTCAAGGGAACAGCTACCTCTGCCTCAAGATCAGTTAAAGCACTCAGCTGCAGCCCACAGGCACTTAAAAAAATATGTTTTTTTCTCTCCCGTTCCCATCTTTGCTGGTTTTCCAGTTGGCAGCTGCAATCTATAAATAGCTGGAGAGATGATTAGTCTGAACGAGGAGACTAAATGATTCACAAATGAAATAATTACACTACATCTGTGCAGAGCTCCACAGCAGAACTTGTAACACCAGACCAGGGCTGCGATGATTTCACATGATCAAGGTTGAAGGCAAGATCAAGACCTGTTTTATATCGTTTCTATCATAATGAAGCTGTTCATGCTCCATGGTTACTGTTTTTAAGGATCTCATCCAAAACACACTGTCTTAGAAAAAGCCCGGGGCCTGGTTCTGCATTCTGCCACCAGCCTGCCTTTTTCATGTGTGTTTGTAGAAATTCAGCTGCAGGCTGCAAATTTGGTTCCACGAGTTGGAAAACCCCATCTCTTCATGCGCTGCTCATACACCACCCTGCCTTTCAGATCATGTTGTTGTTGGCCTTGCTTAGGCAGCTGAGTCAGAAAAAAATTTGCTGTTGGTTTTCACACTGCCTTTTGCTGTATTGATTCCTCTGCTGTGGTTTGTAAACCATGCTCCTTTTCCCTGGTTCCCAGGGTTGCTTCCCTGCAGGAAGCAAGGCTCTGTTGCAAAGGCCTCTATGTGTTGCTGTGGAATTCCTCCACTTGGCACTGGCTTTTTCAAAAGCTTTTCTCACTGCTTTCTGAAGGCCCACAACAGGTTTTAGTTTCAGTTGCACACTCACAAAGTCTTCTTCCAGGAGAAAAAAGAAAAAAAAAGATGATTTCACATGATCAAGGTCACCTTTCTTGAAAAACTGCTAAGACCCAAGTGTGCACTGAAATGTATTTATTGTCTGTTTTATAAATGAAGACAGAGAAGCTCTGGTGCTGTGAGATGAGGTGATCTTCATCACACTCAGAATGGCCTTCAGAGGTTATTAAATTCCTCTATGAGCCATTAAATTCCACCATCACTCCATGTGGTCTTGCCTCAGCGACGTTTGAGAGGTTTCTTGGACATCTAAATTCAAGGCAAAATCACAACTCAACTGCAAGAGAAATATCGAGTTGTAGCATGTGAAAATCTGTGTCACCACACTGCTTCCCTTCTCCCATTCCTTCCACAACCAAGATTCTTCCTCTATATATTGTCTGAATCAGAGTTTATGGGTCTTCCTTTGCTATTATGGATGTTTGGGCGCATATGGAGATGGATTCACTTTCCATTATTTTAGCCATTTAAAAGTCCAGTTTGAGCTAATTCTCTGTATTCCTTTTGTAACAGAAAAAGAGAGAATAAATTTTAGAGAGGAAATCGTCATACATACCTTAAGTTTTAAAATACAGAGAGTTCATGAACGAGAGTATTAAAAGATTGGGTACTCAGCCACCTTTATCTTCAGGAAATACTATCCCAAGAAAAGTTTGATTGTTACAATGAGCTCTGTGGGACACCAAGGAATTGTCATTGAAATAAATCCTACACATATTTTGACAGCAAAGAGGTCAGATATTGTATTCCAGCCAGCCCTTAACTAACTGGCATTAGGGTCATGCCTAAGTTAGCACTTGGAGTACTCTCCTAATACCATATGACAGCTGTACTGTGAGATGAAGCCATCTCCATCCTGAATATTGCATCTGCTGGGTAACATTCAGTTCTTTTACAGTTTTAAAACAGAACTAAACCAGTTCTTTCTGGTTTTTCCCTTTTGGACATGCCCAAAAAAGTAGATCTGATCCACCAAAAGGATAAGTGAGGCAGTCTGTGTGGAGCATGTTCTCACAGATAAACATTAATAAAACTCTCCAGATTAAACAAGCAAACAATTTCCCAAGACCACATTGAACTGTTTGCAAATCACTCTATAGAGGAGAGTAAAATCCTCAAAAAATCAGGGATGCAGTTCCTTACTGAGCTTTCCCTCATGTGTGGGGTCACTACTCTCAGGATGAACTAGGCATGGCTGAAAATGTTGCTCCAAATACAAAAAGTCATTCCCTTGATCAGTGCCCAAAGGCAGAGGAGCTAGGGAGTTCTGCTCCTAAACACTCTCACTTCTTATTTAGGGTCTAACTCAAGAGAAAACGGCTGTGGTAGAAGTTTTTGAAATAGAAATGGGTCTGGGAACACCACCAATACGTAAAGATCTGTAGAAAACACGTTAATCATTTATACAGATTATGTAGGAAACAAGCATATCACGGAACAAGCCATTAACACCCTTTATCTCACAGTACTCGGCAATGTTTCCATGCTAAGGAGCTTCCTATCAGGAAAAATGAGAGTAGTAAATGTGGAATTATCTTGCAATACAGCATTTACCTCTAATGATTACTGATTTCCAGGCAAAGAATGAGAGATGGTCCATCCACTATCCAATTGTCAGGGAGCAACTGTGGGGGGGATTTATTAGTGGATTGTTACAGTGTGCTAAGAGAAAACCTGGAATTGGTCTTGCCTTCTGACTGAACCTGTTAGATAAACCCATCAAGCTCATCCTGCACAGTGAGAGTTGCAGATGTGCAGAGATGTACGACTGCAGAGCTGCAGGATTCCCAGCTGTGGGAAAATTATCATCACCCACAGCATTACTTTTCACTTGGAGTCTATCCATGCTCTCCTGACGTCCGTGTGGGGGAAATATAAACATGGAAATCATGGGTGGGTGAAAGCTCAAGCAGAATGTTGCTGTGGTGTGACACTGAGGCAGCTACAGCCTGGAACAAAATCACCACAAAAAAAACCCCCACTAGTGGAGTCAAAAATTCAAAATCAGAAAAGGAACTTTCCTCTGGAATGGAGCATTAACTGACAAAAAGAACAGTGTTGATTAAAAATATGTATTAAAAATTAAGAGTGAGATCAGTGAAACACTACAAAGGGCACAGAACGCTGGCAGATGCACCGGCAAAAAATTGCTGCAGAATTCAAACAGGATCTGAGAAATTACTGAGGAGGAAGCGATGCAGCCAACCAATTAGAGGGAAAAGGAACAAAGGAAATTGGAGGTGATAGAGCTTGTCTGGGAGTGTGGGACATGAGCAATGACACCAAAACATGACAGAGGGGCACGTCGAGGACCAGGTGAGTGAATAATGACTTGGTCTGTGGAAAGGCAGCCTAAGAAACACAGCCAGGACCTTTCATGTGTGACTATAAAACAAGTATTGCCATAAAAAGGCAGCAAATTCTAGAGCCCAGCTCAGCACCACAGGGAAATTGTCACAAATGTCAGGAGAAAATTAAAAATTATTTAATGATAGAAGACAGTGAACTCCTATATTCTGCTTGTATAGTCCTGTGCATCTTCTTGTGGCCATCAAGTCAGGGGATCTGTTGAACGTGTGGCAGACATTTAAATAAAATTCGGAATTACTGAGTAGCAAGTAAATACCCCAGCCAGAGCAGATATAATGGGACAGAAAGGGGATCACCTTTAGCAGACAGGTGGGATGTTCCTCACAAAGAACATGCAAATACACCTGAAAAAGATGATTTCTGGTTCTCCCACATCAGGGAGTACAACGACCCATTTAAGACCAGTAAAAATTGTATCAAGACATGATCTCCCTCCAGTCAAATTGGTTTCTCTTTCCATTTACAATACAAAGGAAGGGTTAGTACTTCCAGCAGCGGGAGTCGTTTGGAGATCCTCTAGTCAAAAATATAATTTAAGCCTTGATTTGGAATGGAATGAATTCAAGGCAGAGGAACAAAGATTCTAGAAGACAGCACGCAGTTATGTACAAAAATCACAAGAAAAATGAAAGAAATTAAATAAGAAAGAAGTTGATGGTTTTTATATGTTCCTGAAGTTCTCTGCTTGCTGCTCACAGAGCAGACAGTCCAAGAGGCAAAGGAAAGAATCAACTCTTGCAACACCTCGTAGTCGAGGCAAGATCATGGTTCTGTGAGAAATTCCCAAGTCTTCAATGCCATTGGACATGTTAATAGAACTTTGGGGAAAACTGGAGTACAAACTCATTAATTTGTCAATGAGATACCCATCATTATGGTCTCATTTGTCCATGCTCTGAGTCACCATCACAACCACGGCTGCTCACACAGGCACCTTTCGGATAATTCATCGCCGGTTAAACCCTAATTCACCATTTCCCCAAGCACATCCTAAATCACTTTGGAACTCCCTCCCGACAGATTGCTGACATACAAAACCAACACACAGCCCTCATCTTCAATTTTCTGTCTGAGAATACGGTGAATATCCACAGAAAGCTCTCACAAGTGGCCGCATCATGCCCTGTGCGGAGGCTCCAGCAGCATCGGTCTGAGCTCGACACTTGGCGCCGACGGCCAAAACACGACAAGCAGAGCCCATCCGAGCACCGCGCCGGGCAGGGAGGAGCAAACGTCATGAGGAACTTCTGGAGCTACGCTGGAAGCAAACAGATGTCAATCATTCACTGTGCGCTCATCAGCCACTTTCAGGAACCGGCTGGAAAACGGGGAATGAACAGCGGCACAGTGCAGCAGCCCACATCTCACCTGATGGAAAAGAAATGCGCTCAGCACCGAATGGCAGCCTTGCCTTTCACGGTGCCTACGACAAGCTCATACAAACATTCCATCTAGTGGTCCTTGATTAGCAAGCAAGGCTCTTAAATCTGCCAAGCAAATCTGCAGCCTGGATTTTCATTACGAAAAAAAAAAAAAAAATGTTTTGCTGAAGTCTGAAGAATGGAAGGAATAGCAACCTCCAGGGACACTCCTCTATTGAAAAATGAGGCATTATTTCAGAGTCTTGAAAGCAGAACAAACAATTTCATAGAATTACGGAGACATAAAATGACTTGGGTTGGAAGAGACTCTAAAGATCATCCAGTTCCACCTCCTGCCATCGGCAGGGCCACCTTCCGCTATCCCAGGTTGCTCCAAGCCCTGTCCAACCTGGCCTTGGACATTCACAGGGGTGGGGCAGCCACAGCATCTCTGAACAACCTTTTCCAATGTCACACCGCCCTCACAGCAAAGAATTTCTTCCCAAAATCCAATCTAAACCTGCCCTCTTTTCAGTTTAAAGCCTGAGCATGGCCTTCCTCCATTAGAAGAAGGAGTCAATGTATGTCCTGTGCCTGCAGGTTCATCCTCTGGGACTTCAGATCTGTTATTTATTTAACATGAGACACACATTAACCAAAACTGACAACAATACTGAAACAGAAAATGCAGATTTTACTCCATGTTCAGAAAATATTTGAGCTTGGGAGGGTTTCCTGATGTCACCTACTCCAGCCACTCAGCTCAAGCAGGATTAGCTACAGTAGGTGTTCCAGGACAGTGTCCAGAAAGGTTTTGAGTATCTCCAAGGATGGGGACTCCACAACACTCTGGGAAACCTGTTACAGTCTCAGACCACCCACAAAGAAGGAAATCTTTTCTTACATTTAAAAGCCATTCCAGTGTTTCTGTTTGTGCCCATTACATCTTGTCCTGTCATTGGACACCACTGGGGAGAGCCTGGCTCCATCTCCTTCCCTTCCTCCCATCAGAAGTAAGTACACATTCAGCCTGAAAGGTAATTTCAGAACAAATATGAGAACACATTGCATCAACACTTCTGCTTCAAGGGGTTGATTGAGTACACAGGCGTGCAAACAGACACTGCCAGCATGGGAATTCAAATTCAAATTAACATTATGTTTCAATATAATATTTTATTTATATACGCACAACCAATATAAATGGTAACAAGCCCTGTATTTGTGGTAGCCCCTCACCGTGGGCTTGTCAGTTCTTTTCAGGTTTTGGGTTTTTTTGCTAACAGAACAAACGGCAAAGCTCCCCAGAAAAACACACAGAAGCTTTAGAGCTTAATTGGCTCCTACATTTGGGTCAGCAAATGTTCCCGCTACAAAGCCAGGGAGGGATTCTTGCAACCCCTTCGTGCTTCTCCCCAGCACAACAGCAGCTAAAAAGATAGGCAACCATGGCTACCGTCGTGGGATCAGCAAACTCCTTTTCACAGCTGTAAATATTTGTAGTGCAGCCAATTAGAGGCAGCGTGGTTTTGTCAGCATTGCCTGGGAAACATCGATAGCTCCTCCAAAGAATCCCTCACCTCTCCTCATCCTGCCGGCGAGCACTGAACACTGGAGTCAGCCCCGGTGGCTCGTGGAGCCTCCTCCACGCACAGGGCTAGAACGAGGTGAGAAACTGGCTCTGACAAGGAACTAAGCTGCTCTCAGAGGCACCGAGCTCCTCAGCTCTCCCAGTGGGATTATGAAACCAGTAGGGAGTCAGCTGTGGGATGTCCCAGGCAGTGAGCCTCGTTTTAAACTAAGAGGAAGATTACAGGTTCCTTTTGTACAGCTTATTTGTATCAAAATCCCTGTTCTGAGCAAATGCTTTTCAAGGGCATTTGGGCAGTGATGCACCTGCTCACAGTGGAATTCCATGAGCAAGAGAGCCACGTGTGTGGGAGTCATGGATAAAACGCAGTTTCCTTTTCCTTGGAGTGTAAAAGCAAATATAACCTCATAAATCCGAGAAGCATTTAGAGAAAAACTACTTTACATCCTTCTATGCAAGGCCCCCCAAAACACAAGGCACCTACAAGCAACATCCCTCAGCTATGGATTGTTCAAAACAAAGGACTCTGTGTGTCCTGTCAGTTTTAGGGAGTCTTTACCATGTCTAAACATCGTGATCTCCATTTGTCACACAATTCCCTGATGGTCAGGACGAAATCTAGTCCATGCTAAGAAAAAGTGAAGGTTTGGCATCTGGAGTAGGTCAGATGGTAATCCCAACACTGATTACAGAGTCATAGAATCCAAAAAGGCCTCCAAGATCACTGATTCCAACTGTTAACCCACGTGCTGCTGTGTTCACCGCTAAACCCTGTCCCCAAGTGCCACATCCAAACGCCTTTTGAACCCTTCCAGGGAATTTCTATGCCACGTGGATGACAAGACATTTAAAAAACTTCCTATTAGCTACACACAAATACCTCCTCTTCGATTTTCAGAAGCTCTCCAGCTGATCCCCCAGATCCATAACACGGTTTATCCTGGCCAACCACTTCCATATGAAGTCTGGCTGCCAGCACATCGATCACGTTGAAGGGCTCTCCTTGTGCTCCACCTCAGTTCTCAGCATTTCCTCTGCTTTCCCATTTAAAGGAAACATCATTCATACAAGCTGCCAGGTGACCACAGAAACAGGACTGAGGTTCCCCAGAAGAACCACATCATGTTGGGTATATTAGGATCATTTTGGAAGCTGATTTATATCCCTCCCTGCCCTTTCCACTGATGTGCTGATCGAAACGTCGCAGTTTTCCCGTCGGAAGCAGCTGCCAACCGCCACAACAGCAGCAGAAGTGCTGAGCTCTCGGTGTCAGAGGGTGAGGGAGCAGGAGTCACAGGCACCCTGCTGGCTGAGAGGAACGCGTCTGCTCTTCCAGAGAAGTCGTGCAGTTGTTTACTGTCAGCTGGGATAACAGGATCATTGCTCAGGCACCCCGGGATGCAAACATCATCCACTTCCACGAGCGGAAAGGTGACAGCTCATGCTGTGATAACCACCGTGGTACCTCGTTTCTCATGCTGTTACACAAATCCTCGGGAGGATAATGGGCAACAGGCTTGCTCAAAGAGACTAAAAAAATTTCAGGGATGTCAGTGCATCAAGATTAGGTTAACACAAGTCTGTAGCTAGGCAGATTCAGAGAGAACTGCTAAAAAATACACCTCCAGACTTAGGAGCCTGACTAAAGGCTTGATGCTGTTAGAGATCTCCTGCACACACGTCTGTCCTGGAAATCTGGGAATTACAACACACTCAGTTCATTATCTTGGAAGAGCAAGTGTCTTGGAACAAGATGGAACATAACCCCCTTCAGCTGCAAAACCAGCACCAAGTGATGCTGTGTCTTTGCGAGACTCCTGCCTAAAAAAACTTGACAAACCAATAGCTTTTTTGGATCACAAAGAAAAAACAATCTAGGGCCTCATGTGCAGTTGCATTTTGTCCACAGCAGAATATTCAGCTACATGACAGTGCAGCCACTATCAAATCAGAGGTGAGAGAATTGCCAGTCCATTAATTCTGCCAGAAATTGAGCTCTGCACACTAAAGCTTATTACAGATCACGATGCTGGGCTGTCAAATGACTCAATTTTAATAACACTGAGAAGAAAATAGAGACCCTATTCCAGTAACTTCAGCCATCTGAAAAACTTGTGCAGGGAGCAGTTTATACCAAAGGTAACATCCAAAACCACGAGCAAAAGTTCATGCAGACAGAAGTCCTGCAGAGTGAAGGTGGAAGAACTTGACTTGTAGGGTTAAGATCTATTTGAATATCACCACAAGCTTTTCTCACTCAGCCAAGGCACCAGAACCTTAAAAGCAGAGAATGGGGGAAGGAATTGGCTAGTTTACCATCTAATCCCAGCTTTTCACTGATTTCCATTCTATTTGCAATGTTTGCAGTGGGAGTTTTGTGCCAGAAGGGCTATTTCCCAAAGATTCACTGGGATTTTTGTGTTCCCCGTGGGTTACTCTTCCATACTGACAGGGACTGTTCCATTAGCAAGGGCTGATGTAGGGTACACACTGTAACAGCAATGTTCTTTTTCAAAAATGCGTCCCACTCCCTCTATGACAGGCTGGTCTGTCATTAGACCAGCAGTTTGTGACACAGCAAATTCCCCCAAAGTTTTCTTCCTCGCCTTTCAAAGCTAAAAGGGCTCCATTTCCAAACCCACCCGTTCCCTCATCCTCAAGAACCTCTCTGCTATAATCAGTCCATTTGCAGACTTTTCATTTTCTTAAAATAACAGGCAGAAACATCACAGATGCTTTTACAAGCAGTTTTTTGCCTTGTAATTTCCAAATCTGAGTTTCATTTTTCAAAGCCTTGTAAAAATGTGCAGCTCTGGGTAAAATGGTGTGACCCCACCCTATGCAAAAGGGCAGGCTAGAGGCTGTTAATTCTCCCCCTCAGGGCTTAAAAACATTGAATACTCAGAGCAAGCTCAGAAGCTGGCTAATGACTTAATTTTAGGCTTCTTGGGGACTGGTTCATGTATTGAAACTTGAATTTACACCAGGCCTGTTCTTTAGGGAATTGAGAGGGAGCAGAACGAGGGCATCTCCCCTGTCTTGAAGCTAAATTAACAAATTACACAAACATTTTTATAGCAGACCCTTTCAGTTTGAACAATATTTAGTTCTTGGTAAACTAGAACTGCAAAATAAAGGCTGCTCTGGACACACCAACTCGCTAAGTCCTGATGCAGTTTGACTTCCTCATGTGCATCCCTACCTAGGAGTTCTTCCATGGTGCTGATTCACACAACTTGTGGATGCAAGGAGCTTGATCTCGTCTTCCTTCAGCACCAACTGAAAGCAATAACACCCCTTTGAAGTAATTTTCTCCATCACTGATCCCCCACAAGCAATTTCTTAAAGATCATCTTCAAATAGTGGGATGATAAATGCTCTTTCTGCAGCACATGGCCATCAAATTCTTGATGGTGCTGAAAGTTTTATATTTCCATACCAGTGTTGATGTAACATCATGGTCCTGCAAAAAGGCAGTAAATAATGGTACAAAATTTATCTTTCAAATTCTCTCCCTCACATTCAACATCTTTGTTCTCCAGTGTACACTTTGACACTCCTGTGAGCCTTTTCCAGAGCTGGAATATATGGAAAAGTGCACAATTCAGGTAAAAGTTATGCACATCTCGGTTATAAGTGCAACCTCTTCTTCTCCATTTCCCAAGTCCTGTTTCTCTGGACTTGGGAAAATCAGTGTTTCAGAGGGCACTGATGACACTGTTGGTTCCTGCTCTTTGCATTCCTTCAGAGGCAGTGAAACCAAGCTGCTGCTCTTCTCTCAGCTTTGCTAGGAAATCAGTTTGGTTTGGGTACTGCTCCACAGCCTTCAGCTGTGGGAACTCACATCCCTGTGGATAAGGAATATGAGGTTCCACAGGGCAACAGAGAAGGTCCAGGAACTACTATACCTGCCTGGATCTGCTCTTCCTAGCAAAGTGACCAGCAGAAAAAAAATTTATATTTCCAAGGTACTATATAAATATATAAATATATACATTTATACATGGTGTGATTCTTGGGACTGACCTGTGCAGGATTGGACTTCTTCCAACTCAGGATATTCTGGGATACACAGGAGACAGCAAACCAAAGAGAGGGGAATCTTACAAGCAGGAGGATGATCCTCCCATGAACCTGCATTTCTCTGCTCACCAGACACTGCTTGGACATGGTTGCAGATCTAGAAAATACTTGTCTTCCCCATGGAATCCTCTGCTTATCTTGTTAGAAAGCCCTGAGAACAACTTTGCAGACAGCCAGGAATCATCTCCTGGAAAATTACACTGCAGATATTCTTCCAGTATTTTATTTTTCATCAGCTCCATTTGAAGCTTTGCGCTGTGCTGTAATGGTTTTCATGGTTCATTATTCCACCAGTTGTACAGAGCACTGAATCCCACAATAACAACTCCCTACACTTAAAAATTTACTTGTTCTCCTTGTCATGTCTGCTGGCTTTTTTAGATTATTACTTAATAATAATCCCAGGCAGCAGCATAAATATTTGCACTGAAAAAGAAAAAGAATTAGCAAAAAGGGCATGTTTTCACTCCATGCTCAGTTTCCAGACTGTGCATCCTTCTTTCCCCCTGTGAATTCAAGGCATTTGAAGTTTACTGACCCCGTTAGCACAACTCTGCTGGGAGCCACACTTTAAACGTGAAAATATCTAACTGCATGTATCGATTCGGCAGCCCACGGGTGTTCTGCAGAACTGAATTACCTTTGGGGAAAAGTTAACCTTGTCATTGCACGGTGACAAAGCAAAAAAACTCCCTGGTTAAGCTCAGCACAGGCTCTGTCACCCTCCTGTAACAGGGGAAGGTAGAGGCTGTCAGCTGGGAAATTGGAAGGAAAATACAGTGATGTGGAGAAGGGGAAGCTGAACGACAACCAAACAAGAGCTGAACAAGGGCAGTCAGGATGGGAACAGGGAAAAATTGCCGCCAGGAGAAAACGGGAAAAATATAAACTGGGTTGCAAGGGGGACAAGAACTGGACTAAAGATTGCAAAGAGACTCATTTATACCTTGGCCAAAAAAATGGTGAGCTCTTACAGTGATCCCTTGCCTGGCAGAGACACCGATCAATAACCAGCATCTGACACGCTGATTCCTGCTACACACAAACCTCTGAAAAGAGCAAGTGTTGCAGACACTGCCAACAGATTTTCCTCTGCATATGCTGATTCTTGGTGGCTGAGGCTGCCAGCTCGAGAGGAGGGTTGGGAGATGGAGCTTTCTCTTTTGTGCTCACTTTAGAGACGAGGGAAGAAACCGTGGAAAATTCCTCTGGTCACAGGAATGGCCATAGTCAAAGTCAGAATTAGGATTACTGCCCACCTGGCCCTCACCTGCCAGCTCTGCCCCATTCCTTTCTGTGTCCCACGTATCCACGGGCTTGCCAAAAGCACCCAGTCACTGTTGCCACAGGAATAATCTCCAATCCATCAAGGCTGATCCGGAATAATGACATTTATAATGTGCTGACTACGGCATTGATCCACTGTGGTTCAACGAGCCGCGGGAAGAAAAGGGAAGAGGAAAAAGGTGATTTGGAAAAGCTGGTTTCTGAAACACAAAACATGAAAATGATGAAAAGAACCTTTTGTGCCCCACCACACCTGTGAGGGACCTGGGGCTGCACAAGGAGCTGGGAGGGGACACAGCTCACCCCGGCTGATCCAGGGGATATTCCAGACCATGTGGCACCATGCTCAGCAACAAAACTCAGGGAAAGGTTGTCCGGGGATGGCTGCCTAGGGACTGGCTGGGCATGGGTTGGTTGGTGGTCAGAAATTGTACACAACATGATTTTGGTACCCCTGGTGCAGACTGGGAGGTCTCAGTGGCTGTGTTCAATGTCTCATAAACAAGACAGGCTTCTGTGTGAAACTTTCCTTGTTTCCATGATCTGCCATTTGCTTCACCTCAAGAAATGTAAGCCTGTTAAGAGAGTGGCAGGGAAAAAAAAGTGGCATGGGAAAAAGCTGATGATGCTTAAAAGCATTAAAAAAAAAGAAGTGACAGTGACAAACAACAAGAACCAGACATGACAAAGACATTAAAAGTGTTTTAGTGCGTGGTTGAATGAAAAAGATTTTGTCTGTGGACTGCAGTTTCATTCCCTGCAGGACAGAGAGTGAAAATGTCACTGTAAATTCTAATTGAAGTGACAGCTGTAGTTAAACCACGTGTTGTGTATTAGCAGGTGTGAAAAATACAGGCATTAATAGTCACACCAGGTTTGTGACAAATGCCAGTGTGGTAATATCCAACATATGCAGCACAGGGTGTCCTGCAGCACACAGGAATTATCTGCAGAGGTGTTGGATGTTACACAAATATGTACAGCAACAAAGGCACATTTTCAAGCTGTCCAACAACTGAAGAGGGATTTTCTTCCCTTCCCTGACTCATTGTCACTGCCCAGAATAAAGAGTGAGTCTGTACCTGATCACACAATCACAGAATGGCTGGGTTGGAAGCAACTTAAAGATCATTTACTTCCAGTCCCTGCCGTGGTCAGGGATGCCACCCACTAGATTAGGTTGCTCAGGGCTCCATGGGGCCTGGCTTTGAAAACTTCCAGGGATGGGGCATCCACAATGTCTACAGGCAGCAAGTTCCAGTGCCTCACCACCCTCATATTGAAGACTTTATTCCTTGTATCTGATCTAAGGCATGAGGAAGGGACAGAGGAGTCACTGAGCTCAGTTGATTGGAGCATGGGGTTAGTAACACCAAGGTTGCAGATCCATCCGTGCACAGCCCACTCAAGAGTTGGACTCGAGGATTCTTCTGTGTCCCCTCCAACTCAGAATATTCTGTGATCCTGTTAAATTTTGGTAATGCACATGTAGACTTGGAGGACAAAAAAATCAATAGATAAATGCTTTCTTTTCCAGGGTTGTTTCCCTGTCCAGTGACAAAAGAGGAAAACCACTGTCCTTTGTGACTCCTGGCTTTCATGGTTTGAAACTACAAGGGAAGATATTTAAATTAGTTGCCAGGAAGAAGTTTTAAGATGTTAGAATGAAATTCTTTACACAGAGGGTGGTGAGGCCCTGGCACAGGTTGCCCAGAGAAGCTGTGGCTGCCCCATCCCTGGAAGTGTCCAAGGCCAGGCTGGGCGGGGCTTGGAGCAACCTGGGACAGCGGAAGCTGTCCCTGCCCATGGTAGGGTTTTGGAATGAGATGACCTTTTAGATCCCTTCCAACCCAAACCATTCCATGATTCCATGATGCTGCCCACCAAAGCCTGGCTGCTGTGTCAGTTTTATGGATGTTTTTCAGACACAAGACACTGCAGCTCACATTGCTACCGCAGTGAAGGAAAACAGCTCCGACACCTTGCAGATTCTGCCATCTGATTTTCATGGCATAATTCCCTTTGCAAGCCAAAGGAAATACACTGGCAGTGCCTGCAGAACCTTATGTTTTGTAAGACCTTTATGTGGTTTTTTTGGAGGGGGGAAACAACTGAGGCCAGGATGTGAATTTACATACAAACTTCTGCATCGGGCTGTAGCCTAGCAACACCAGCAACCCAGCATCCCAAAAGTTTATCCAGCATCCTGGTGAATTCAGAGAGCCAGACGCTGGGGGAAAGCGTGTGGCTGGTGTCAGCTGCCTTTTTCTGTAAATTAGTTTTGATAACATCATTTAAACCCTTAATCCAGGAAGAAGAGCCTCTCACAGAGCTGGAAGGAGGTTTGCTGTTTATCACTACACTGCTGCACTCCTGGCATAGAGACATGGAGGAGGATTTTTTTTGCTGACAATTCTTTGCCCTTGGAGCAGTATCTCAGTTGCTGGAAAGCCCAGATTGAAGGGGGAAACTCCCCAAAACAACACTTCTATGCAATTATAACAGCAACTTCGGGAAAAAAGCAAGACCCAGATGCAAACATCTGTTGGCAATAAAAGCTGACTCGACGCATTTATGCCTTGCACAAAACGTAATCAAGATTCAATCTGCCAGTTTTATTCTCGGAGTTGTTAAGGATTCAAAGTGCATTTTCGCGTACATGATCATGTTACTTCAAAGAGCATCTGTCTCTCAGCCTTTTGTGCTGAAACTTGTGTATTTCACACCAAATAGATTCTGTTAACTGCTGTCACTTTTCAGGTTGTAAAAAGATCAGCTGGATAATCTGACATTTTGAAATATTGGCAACTCCTCATTAGATCATGGGCTATTCTGCCTCCTCTTCATTGACTTCACAGCACTAGAAATTGGAGGACCAATGTAAATCCTCCTTCTGCCAATGCAAGAAGAAGGTGAAAATAAGCAACATTCACTTTCAGGAATTTTTCTGGCAGATTTACTTGTGCTAAAGACAGCTTGAGAATCCTTTTGTAATTTTAACTGATTAGAACGAATATTAAGAGGAAGGAAAAATAAATCAAACAATATTTTCTAGGCCATAAAAGCCAACAACGTGTAGCTGAAATTAAAAACAAAATGAAGATCATGTTCTATGCATTTAATATGCCCTGAAAAGAACCAATAATAAACATTAGGAATAATGGAAGGATAATTTAAAAAATTAAAAACAAAGTAAAATAGATAAATGGGATCAATGGAGATTCTTAATGTCTGTTGTAAGTGTAGGGTCCTGCACCTGGGGTGAAATGACACCTGGCACCAGGACAGGTTGGAAAAGCAGGAGAAGGACCTGGGGGGCCATGGTGGCCAACAGGTTAATCACGAGCCAACAATGTGCCCCTGTGGACAGGAAGGCGGCTGGGATCCTGGGATTCACCGGGAAGAGTGTGACCAGCAGCTGGAGAGCGGCGACCCCGCCCCTCTGCTCCACCCTGGTGAGGCACATTTGGAGTGCTGGGTCCAGTTCTGGACTCCCCAGTTCCAGACAGGCAAAGAACTCCTGGGAAAGCTCCAGTGGGGGGCTGAGATGATGATTCTGGGGCTGGAGCATCTCTGTGTTCCCCCTACGAAACAAAATCCCCCCATGAAGGGAACAAAGGCAAAGCCTCCCCGTTTTCTGAGCTCTGCACAGAGCGTTCCCTTTTTGAGGATGTTGCTGTGAGCAACAGAAAAAGGAGGATCTTAATAAGGAGCATTTGTTGCAAATGGAAGGAAGCAGCCTCTGGACTTCAAAGGTCATTTTTTTGAACAGCTCTACTTGGGGAGGCACAGGGTGGAAAACCTCTTCTTCTTGAGCCCTCCAAACCCACAGGTAGGGAAAGAGAAGGGAATAGAAAAGAATTTGATAATAGGGCCAAGAAATGCAGTAAAAGGCTTAATCAATGAGAAAAAAAAACAACAAACCAACAAACAAAAAACCAAAAAAAAACCCAAGTGTTTTCATCAGAAATGAGCTTGTTTATTGTTGGGAAAAAAAGGAGCTTTTACACTGACAAAGAACAAAGTCAGCTCCATGTCCCCAAGAAGACAATATCCTGTGGGTAAGCTCAGAATCTACTTGACTGAAATTATCAAAGTGAAGATCAAATTCCAAGATGGCACTTTGGACCAGGAAGTCTGTCATATCTGGTGATTCCAGAGATTGCAGATGTCCTCCAGGGTACACTGTGAACATCAAGAAAGACACTCTGGGGTTCAGTGTGAAGACTGAAATGACAATAACAAGCTGGTGGTTTAATTTTTGCTATGCTGAAGAAAGCCAGAGGCATCAAAAACATTAAATTAGCATTTTCCTCTTGGCCAGGATGAATAGAGGCTGAAACTCCAGAGCACAATCACCGTGTTTGACACTTCTTTTTTCCCATTCTTTCTTCCCAGCACAACTTCTTGACTTCTTCAGCATTTCCCTGTGCTTGTGTCTGAACTCCTGGCTGTATTCTAAGGAATTTCAAACTATTTTTGATAGTCAAAGAGCTTTTATGTTTCAAACAGGTTTCTTTTTCTTTAGTTCTCATTAAAAAATTATTATAGGAAAAAAAAATCAGTTTGATATAGTATGTGGATATTTTATGAAGAAAAGGATTACAGGAGAAAGTGGCTGGGATCACAATAAAATCTTCCACTGAGAGGTACAGATAAGCATTAATTAAATAACTAGGGAATCCACATGAATAATTTCACAGAAGGAAAATCTTATTCCAAACAGCAGCAGAAAATAGGTGAGAAAATTCCTTCATCCTTAGAAAGGTTATCAGGAAGTCTGTCATTAAAGATGGGGTTTGGAGTGACTTTTTTAATGTGAATTTTGAATCGGTTTCTACTGCACGAAGTAACCTCAATCTATATATTACAGATGAGAAGAAATATTGATAATTTTCTATACTGGAGAACTGTGATGTATCAACCTCCCATCAGATCTCTCCCGTGTTTGGGTGGGAATGGTGTTTATCTGCTACAGAGTTTTATTTATTAGAAGTAGGTCAGGAAAAATAAGAAACACAAAAGGAGAGGAAGGGATGGAAAAAGTACTGCAGGAAAGAAGAGTAACGGTGGGAAATGATGAAGAAAATGGAAAAGAAAAGGTAAAAATTAAGAGCAGCAGAAAAGCAGAGGAGGAAATGGAGACATGTGATGGAAACTTATTATCCTAATTCAGGAATTGAAAGGTTGAAGCCGAAAATGCCAACATTTCCCTTGCTATCAATATGCAGAATGTGATCTATTACTGTAATTTTGCAGAACTCTCTACTCAGTGAAGGTGGGAACATTTAACTGTCAGCACTAAATGTCCATATGTACAGAAAATGCGAGGCAACAGAATAATAGTTCTAATTATTAGGATGAGTAGAAAATTGGTAAAGGACATGGAAGTCAGTGAAGGACACAGTTGCAATATAAATTTAAAATGAGATTAAGATGGATGGATTCCAGAATATTTGTGAAAAAAAAAAGGCCAAAATAACAATAACAATATTATAAGACATAAGTAGCTGTTGTCTCAAAAGAGTAATAAGATGGGTTTGGACAAATTATAGACTTTTCTACTTTTAATTAATGCAAATGTTAAAAGAAATTAATCAGATATGTAAGAACTGCTCTTGTCTCAACTAGAAAATTCCTGTACTCTGTCCATTTTCTCTTTGTAAAAGGGATTGTATTTAAAAATCTTGTGACAAAGTCCAGAAACGCTTATGATCTAATTTTACAAAGCTGTTAAAAAAAAATATGAAATTTTGTACTCTCAGAATTATTAACTCCATCGTGGAAGGTAAACATATTCCTTCCTCTGGAAAGAAAACAATGATGACAATAATAATGCTCGTGGAAGAAAGGGACCAAACAATGTGCTGCATATGAATTTGGGTTTTAATATTAAAGATTTTAGCAAAAGCAGACTAGGTGGATACATAGAAGTTATATTACCATCCATCAGTGAAGGTTATTTTTATCTTGGGAACTAGAAATAATGTGGAAAGAAGGTAGGGACAGATTTCATACTATTTTGTTCATGTGTACACACACACAGACACGAAGTTTTCACATCCATAAAAGCTCCAGGCAAAATTTCTTACATCCTTTGGGCAGTAAGAAATTTACTTGTCTGAAAAGAAAGGGAATTTCTGTGGATGCCGTTTTCGAAGAAAAATTGACTTCGATGTTAAATTCAAGATGTGTTTGTTTCCCATAAAGATCCTTGAGGTTCCATGCTCATTAAGGGCGATTCCTCAGATTAGCAAATAAAACAAGCTGTGGATGCCCGTGACTGTCTCAGCCAGTGAAACCTTTGGCTGTTTCCATCAGTCTCAGATGCAAAGGAAAACAGATTAACCAGAAAATCAGGACAAGCCAGCGTTCATTCCAATGGCAACGCTGCTTTTGTGCTGTACCCAGCTGAAAGCATTGCTTCTAAATACGTAGGTAATGGTCCATCTCCAGAAAAAGACAATTACCAAGAAGAGTCAGTAATTCGTGGAGGGTTAAGTAGGGGTTTCGATGTATTTGCAGTTTGGGAGGGTTACAAGGGCTGCATTGTGCTGGAGAAGAGTGGAGTCAAGGACTTAATTTTCCATGAGCAGTGGTTGTGTGAAGTGGGTGACAGTGTTTTCAGATGAGATGATCAAAATAAATAGGCTTGTGAAGGCTGCCTGTGGCATTTCCCAGCTCTACAATGTTTCAGGTATTGTCTTCCAGCTTCTCACCCTATTGTGATCTCGGATTTCTCCTTAATGTCCCTCCAATCCCATTTTCGGATTAAGGCTTCAGCTCATCCTACCTCTGGTGTTTCCCCTTACTTGAACCGTTCCCAGGCTGAGGTGTAAGCACAGACTGGCTGGCAACGGCCACTGCATTTCAAATCTTTGGAAAGCTGTAGGAGCACCTACTTCACACTCTTCTTGTGTATTTCACAATTTAGAGGAATTCTGATTTTTTAGATTTGTTTTATTGCAACTTTAGCTACATAATAATAAAAAAATGCTATACAAACATACAGGTTTGGTGGGTTTTTTAAATCAGAAAGTTTATGATCCTCTTCAGAGATGAACAATTAGACAGAAATTATATATTTTCTGTAAACAAGATTAAATCTCTGGATATCCTCTATTGCTGTATTGCATTTTGGTTTGGGTGTTCATCCATAGAGGTGTCACATCTCCAAAACTGGAATCTTTTTTTTTCTACCACTAGGAAAAATTAAGGAATAGTCATGAGAGTACAAAGCATAATTTATATATTGGTTATCTTAACATAAACCGAATTTATCTCCATCCTGCTTTGGACTGGAGAGTGATGGAGGGATTGAATGTGAAAGTATTTTAGAGTAAGCTTGAAACAAATTTTGAAGGTATCGCTGCAAGCAGATGGGAAGCATCTTGTAAGAACATGGAAGGGAAACTACAAACACGCAGAAGTTTGTGTTTGTCGCTGGAGGCAGCAGAATAGTCAAGTCTTAAGAAGAAAGCAGCATCACTCGTGGTCTCTGACCCCCCTGGAGAGAAGCTGGTCTCTTATTTCAAGATACATTGACTGACATGCACAATGGTGACAGGAATCGCCAGGAATTCTTGTATCTCTGTTACTAAAATTCCCAGAACTGCCAGTCAGCCGCAACTGCCTTGTCCCACTACAGGAAAAGGGGGTCAAGAAAGGGATGTTTCCTCTGGTGAAGTCACAGGCCATGAAAAGGAGGGCTGTGCATCGTGCAGTGCTTGTTATATCAGCAGAACATTTCCTCAGCCCTGCTCTATAGGGACCCCACCAATGAATTCAGGATCTTCCTTTTGCTTCCCTCACATCCACTCTGTGCCTCAAAGATTCCTAAGGGATGAATCTAAGTCATGTTCAGGGAAAAGAGCAAGCACAAAGCTCCTGTGTCAAGGACTGAGGATGTTCCCAGAATATGTTCATTATAATTTTCAAGTCAATTTTGTTTCAATTATCTTTTGGGGAAAAAGAGAGACATTAGGAACACAGACATTGTAACATACTCAAAGTGCACTGGGCCACATTTTTTTTCCAATGCTCAGGAAAAATTTTTCTTAGATTGGTTTTGATTTAATAATGTTATCTTGCCTCTATTCATTCACAACTTGAGCAGGGTGGGCAGGCAGTCAAAGCATTCCCACCATAAGGAACTGCGAATTATTTGTTCAGACGTCGGTAACCTGTCATCTCCAACACTCAAAGTTCATTTCCCCAAAGCTAAGCAGAAAGTAATCTTTCTTCCCAGTGCTCTGTGTCCAAGATAGGCTTGGAATTAAAGACTCCCTGCGTGGCAGGGGAAATACCCAAGATCCTGACACCAGCTGGTCCAGCCCACTCTCCATCCCGAGGTTTGCTGACTCGGTTGTGCCACACAGAGGCAGCCTTTCCCCCAGGTTCGGGAGAAGGTACCAGCCTTTCCCCCAGCTTCGTGACAAGGTACCAAGGCACAAAAGACAAGGACAGGTCTTGAAAAGCAAAGGATGTTTCCTCCCCCATGAAACACAGCCTTCCCTAACCCAGAAACTCAGCTAAATTTGTTTGCAAACTTTTTTTCTGGAAGATTAGAGGGACACAGAGCAATGCAGTAGTGTGTTGGGTATTTGGTTAGACTTACCTCTTGTGTCCATGTCATTGCAGAAAAGAAATGGCAGAAGAGGTCACAGGACAAGAGAAATATGATTAAAAAAAAGATTTTCTCCATCTGAATTAAGTTTATAGTCCATGTTGAACACGAGCTGCTTCCTAGTGTTGCTGTTCATATACAATACAGTCCTTATTCTACATGAAAGTATTCATTGCATAGCTTATTAAAAATTAAGCTAATAGTAATAGCAAATATAGGCTCTTTTACCTGAATCTTTCACCTTCTCCATTTCAATTAAAAACAAACAATCCAAAGCACAAACCCAATCAGCGAACTCCCTCAAGTTTCTGACACTCATTTCCTTCGAAAATAACAAGCCATGTATTTGAAAACTCTTGTTTGCTCCAATGCTGTTTGCATTGGCTGCAGTTTTACTCCAGCATAGGAAATGCAAGATATCATCCAGCCTGTCAGCATCCTTTTCATGCTGTCACACCCCATCAGAGGAGCTCACATCACACAAATTCGCTATTACACCTCAAATGCTGCATCTGCTCCTACAGGCATTTAAGGAATTAGCAAGATAATTCTTCTGCTCATGCACAAATCCCCAGCAGACACAATGCTCAGGCCTTCAGGAGCTGGGGAAAGGCTCCAAAATCAACCCATTGTAGCCTCAAAGCAGCAGCACAATAACCCTTGGGTCACATATGTGCATTAAGGACCACACTGAACTCTGCCACCCTCGCCAGAGCAGAGAGCAGCTTTTCCCTTTGGATAACGTGATGTTTTCATGGCAGCCCGAGGAGCACTGGATCTGCCTCTCAGTGAATCCCTCCCGAGCTGCACCATCAGCTCAGGCACCTCCTGAGCGCTGCACACGCTGCAAAAAGCACAGAGAGGACTTTTCACAAACACATTCACTCAGCAATAATGAAAACCCGGGAGCGAAATGCTCTGCTGATGAAGGGGAACAATGCAGCAGCCACTCCCACGTACATCAACGCTTACCTAGAACAGGTTGAAAATAGCCAGTAAGAAAATTTAAATGACTGGAGCTTGGGGGAAGCATTTTTGCTGTAATTATGACTTGTCTCACAAAATCTGTAATGAAATATTTCGGTATTTTGACTCAAGACACAAATTTCACCATGTTTATAAACTCCGGATAAAGAAAATAAAACTCGGATAACTGAGGACCATGATTCAAAAATGGTGTGTCTGGGGTTTTTTAGTTCCCAAAGCTACTTTAATATGTTGTGTGGGGCAGAAAAAGATCTACTTTTGCTTCTGATTTGGAAACAGAAGGCTTAAGGTCATTGAAAGTCTACTGGAAATATAGAGGTAGATAAAACACCTTTGTTTATATATAAACAAACAAATATATAAAATATATAAAGATATAAAATATATTATTTATATATAAACAATGTTTTTGTTTTCATGTATACATATATATAATTTTGTACACATTTCAAATTTCATGTGTGTGTACATATATACTACACGCACATATATACGGAAATCATTCAAATATGCAAATTAAGAGTGGAAAAATGTGAAGCTTTTCTCTCTAGCTGGAATGAAACATCCTTCTGAACAAGCTGTCAGATGTGAACAAGGCCAAGGGCTCGTTCAAGCCCTGCCTGAAGCTCAGGTTCCCCTTCTCTCCAATATCCTCCTCATCAAGCACTTTATTTGCATTCGATTTATTTGTAGTGTTATCAGAACCCTCAAAACATCTCTTATCATCTTTTTCAAAGAAGTCAGAAATCAGGGCAGCAAATTAAAAAAGATTCCATTAAAACTCTGACATTAAACCCAAACTTCCAGGCTGGATACCCTTTGCTATGAGTCTGACCAGGATTTTTGTGGAGGACAAGCACCAGATTCTCTTGATATTATTGCTTTAGTGGTTCTGGAGAAGGGATCTCGTCCTCCACGCCCTTCCACGGAGCAAAGGACGAAGCTGTGAGCTCAGGGACGGCATCTGAAGGATGTTGTTCCTCTTGGGCAGCTAAACCCATCAGAGAGGATTGGAGTGCCCGGCAGGGAGAGGCTTCACCACGCTTTGATCTCCTCCTGTCTTTGAAGATCCCAACTGCCATCAGCAGGAGCTCGCCCAGCGCATCCTGACACGGTAAATCCCAAGCATGGAGTGTGGATTTGCAAAAACCTGGCCTGGGGAAAAAAGAATCCTGCAGACAAAAAATGGATCTGAGCAGGGAAATTGGCTCCAACAGCCAGAGAGTTAAACTTAAAGGAAAAGAAAGTAACCAATTACTAACAAATTAGGAATTTACGGATAACTAGGCAAGCCCACCTTGACTTGGGACACAGTTCCTACGTAAAGAAACTGAAAGTTAAGAAAACTGACAATAAAAAGCCACTTTTACTGTGGAGTTACTCAGTAAGGTTTTAACTATGGAATAATTGTGGAACTTGTGGAATCCATTGAAAGATTTGGGGAAGAAAAGGATGAGACGACCAACAGATAATGGGTGCTCAAAGTACATTGAAAATCCAACTACATTTGCAATTTGAATCTCTCAGCTGGAGAGAAAAAGCTTTGAAAATATTGACAAAAGTATTTACAGGTAGTTTTGCATAAAAAAAAGCCAATATACTCTAAGAATGATGGCCTGGAATCTAGAAGTGTAATAACATCTCCTCACCAGGAAAAAAGGGCCAAATGCTCATTTACTTGCAGAAAAATGAAGGGGATTTTGGCTTTTTGGAAATAGGTTTACATGCAAATATTATTCTACTCCTTTCCCATTCTTCTCCTCCCTCCTCTAATAAAGTACTGTTCACAAAGCCAAATTAAGTCAACTTTTAAAACTGACAACTTAAATTAAATAAAGTTGCAATTTTAATAATTAAGGCACCGTAAAGCGTAGAACACATCCCAGTTGCCTGCTCAGCACCGACTCTGGCTTATCAAGTGTCCCACAGCACAGTGCAGCCAAGGAACATCAGGACTTTTGAGCTGCACATTCCCAGTCAAATTCTAAGCACAGTCCTGCCAGACCCCAGTAGCTCACAAATTTTTTTCCTCTCATTTTGTTAATCAAACCGTTAAAGTCAAAACACTTCAATTTTTCTAAAGCTGACTTCTCTCTTACTTTGTCCTTAGCTGGAAACTGAAGTGGGAGGTGCACCTAGATCAGGTTTTTTGCTGTTCAAAAGCACAGTTTGACTTGCAGACACCATGAAAAGATTAACAGCACCATGGATAGGGCTTGAGGGAAATCAGCTGCAAACACAAAGTTGCTGATGACTCACAATTTAATTGAATGTGACTTTCTCACAAAATGAATTAGTGACACTGTATCCTGTAGCTATGGGTCTCGGAGTGATTTACCCAATTTTCATGGAAATAAGAGAAATTTGAGCAAAAAGTCATGCTAAAATTATAGCATCATGAGTTTTGTCAATTATACAAGTGATTTTAAAGATGAAAAAGATCATTTAAGCCATCTAAGCAACTCTGTTAAGAAACAAATTAATTAGTAAGGCTATGTCTAATCAGTGCTTGTTTTCTTAGTGAGATGAGCAGAGTGTTATTTTTCCAGGCTGTGGAATTTCCTGGGAAGAAGCTCTTACTCTGGGTGTGCCAAGGCTTTCTACCTTTGTCCTTTGTGTTCCAGACTGTGAAAAGCACCCCTCACATTCAGCAGCCACGTGGCAGATGAGAACTTCTGAAAGGTGCTTGAACAGCTGAACGAGCTCACCAAGCTTTCTCCTGCTTCTCCATATAAAGGGCAAATACTTGGGCTGTTTGAAGTGCCATCACCTACAAGTGGCACTCAGCCCTTGTGTCTCCCAAAGGCCACGTGCTCAAAAAACTGGAATTTCTGGGTTTTTATCTTCGGAGGCTGGCAGTGGCCTTGTGCTGTCGGATGCCACAACAAGCACGAGGGCGACTCTCAGGCTTGAAAAGTGTGAAGTGTAAAAAGTGGCCGCTGTGTAATTTATTTAATTTACTTAGAAGTAACTCATGACCTCCAAGCAAGGCACTCCCCACTCCATGCTGAGATGTGCTCACTTGCCTGTGATACTCAGAGCCAGAAATCAGCCCAGTTCCTCTGAAAAGCTCCCTTTGAAAGCAGAACAGAGATGCTTCTAAGTCCTTTCATCTTCAGTGAAAGCTCTAAGTAATTTTCTTTTATTTTCCCCCCTCTGGACTGATGACAGGGATTCACTGCAGTAGAAGAATAATCTTGCCCAAATCTTCAAAGACAACATGAGAAGTTCAGTAAAAAAATCCTAATCAAATCTGCTGATTGCAGCAGAGGTCAATCACGCATTCACTTTCTGAAGAGGTAGAAAGTTTTTAAGTCAGGTATTCTTTTATAACTACAGCACTTCACTTTACTGCTCTGTTTCCAGTTTAATTGCCAGCATTTCTCTTGACGTGTTTGCTCTCCAGCCCATGTCTGCTTTAACAAGTCCTGCAGCCCCGGAGCGAGCAACTTTGTTGAGCAAGATAATTAGTGTTGGAGAGACAGTGCTCACACTCTGCACTTTTCAGGAGGTTTTATTTTGAATTTTCCCATCTTATCATCCACTGGCGTTTTACATGTTTGTCGGAAGCACATCTTCTGGTTAATTTGCACCCAAAAGGAATTCAGCTGATTTACTCTGACATGGCTCCATGATGTGAAACACAGCATGGGAATCGTGGAGAATTGGGAGAGTCATTTTCAGAGTGCTCTTCTAATCTATAAATAATGGCTTCTTCAATTTAGGCAGCTGAAATCTGTCACTTTTCAAAATGTAATTGTTTTCCCCAAGAAAATTCGGATCCGCACGATACGAGATGTTCGTGACCAACTTGGCAGCAAAAAGGCAACTCCCTGCAACAACTTTCCGCTGGCTGAGAGAAGGTAAAAAGTCTGAAGACACACAGAGGATGTTGGTCTTCCTCAATTACAGTTATGACATCAAGCAAAAAAAGAAAGCAAAGAGCAACTAACTGTTTTATTTCCTGATGAAAAACCAGGTAAAAGATTAAAATTCCCGTTCTATTGTGGTTGTGGACCTCAGTTCAAGGAAGTCACTGCTCCTTCCAGATGAGGGCTGAAATTTTCTCACACAATTTTTCAAAGCTGCTGCTTTTCACTTCCTGAACTGTGGGGTGTTTCTTTGTCCCTGCAGCTGAAGGGTGCAGGGATTTTAATTTCTGAGATATGTTCCACTGTTAGAAGGACAAAGTCTGATAGCTTGTATACATCAAATTTCGCATTTAATACATAAAGCTGCACTTATGGAATATGCTTTACCATTTAAAGAAAGAGAACCAGGCTACAGGTTATCAACCAAACTTCCAAGAGCTAAGATGGTCCCTACAAGTTTTCCTTGAGGAATTACCTTGAGAGTGGTAGCACAGCCTCATCAACAGTTTTAGTTACCCCTCTTTTTTCCTTTGGATGGATGAGTTTGTCTCCAGATCCCCAAGACCCCATCAGATTCTGAGTCTCCCAGCAACATGGAATACTGGAATGCCTACTGGTGACCTCACTGACTCCAGCACCTCTGTCAAGGAAGGCCAACATCCCACGCTGCAGGGACTCAGAGGATCAACATTTAATATCCAGCCTGAAGGAGGGCAGGTTTAGATGGAATATTAGGAAGAAATTCTTCTCTGTGAGGGTGGGGAGGCCTTGGCACAGGTTGCCCAGAGAGGCTGTGGCTGCCCCATCCCTGGGAGTGTCCAAGGCCAGGTTGGATGAAGTTTGGAAGCATTTAGTGGAAGGTGTCCCTGCCCATGGCAGGGGGTTGGAACAACCTGAGCTTTAAGGTCCCTTCCAACCCAAATCGTTGTGGGATTGTATGACCCAGACTCTGTAGGAAGACAGACTTTTTTCCCAGCTTCCTTGCAATTGTGTCTGCAAAATGAAAAATTTATGTGCAACTTTTGAAACATTTGAGAGCACAAAGAGAGTCTCCCTGCAATGAAGTGAGTACAGTTAAGTTTTGTGCTGGCTGAACTCACCAGTGTCCACCATAAGAAAGTCACACTACCCAAATGCTGGAGCCTCCAGCCTAGACAGACAGTAAATTTTGAGCAAAGTTGGTTCTGGGATAGTTTTTGGAAAAGGAAGAGCTTTTGTCAGGAAGCCTTTCTTTTCTAGAAGGAATCTTTTTCATGGGACAAAAGGTGTAACTCATCTTCCTCCTTCTTGTATCTCAGTACCTCCAGAAGCCTCCTCCCTGGCTGGGCCAAACCTCACTTTGCTCACAGGGATCACAAGTATCACTTTCTTTTTTGGTTGGCCAACTACATCATCTAAACCGACACCATCTCATCTTTTAGCACAATCCTCACTCCATCAAATATGAGCCACTTGTCTCCTCCAGAATCAGGAAATAAGCATGGTAGAGCAGCCAAAAGTAGTTTAAGTGGGAAGTTTTGCATAGAGATAGGCAGGAATAGGATGTTTGAAAAAAAAAAATTAAAAATTTGAGCTCATACTTCAGAGTCATCTAAACAAAAGCAAAGGACTTCAGTTGTAGAATCTCAGAAGAAATGTTGATGTGATTCTTCACTATAGCAGCAGCTTTCTGGTTTTGCCTTGCACCTGAGCCCTCTGTAGCAACGTGGTCCTAATCAAGCCTCATTTCTCTGATTACTCGTAATGAATTTGTTGAATGATTATCAGCTGACACCCACAATTAACAAACAGGTGTTTTAAAGTTCTCTTCCAATAGAGTTTGAGTGCCCATAGCTGAGGGTGGTCCCAAACAAATACACTGACAATTCTGGCTCTCCTGAAATTGCTCATAAACCTATAGACATGGTTCTTTTCTTTCCAATTCCCACTAAAATCCCCAACAATGCTGATCTCAAGTAGCAATTGTCAGCCATATCCCACCTGCAATGGCAACCAGTCATTTTCCTCATTTTCCCTGTGCTCACCCACTCACCAGTGTCCCTTCTCTGACTGCTTTTTGTCATCACACACACTTCCCAAAGATAGAGCCTATTTTTAATTCTGGGCTCAAGCAGCAGGATCACAATCCATGCTGGAGTTTCACAGGTATTGCAATAATCGATAGCAATAATGCCAAACATGGATTACTGGTGAATGAGTCGAGCAGTGCGTGTCCTCACAGTGATATTTTGCATATAAAGAAAAAGCTTAGTGGAGTATAAAACACATGCAGATTAACAGTGTCAAAAGCGAGTTAATGCCTATAGGGGATCCAAACCCACAACACGTTTGACTTTGGAAAGGTTAAATTCACCCTCTACCCACCAAGGCTTGCAGCAGACCCCACACTGTCCCTGGGAACACATTGTCAATTTACTGCTCTGACAGATGATCGTGAAGATGAGGAAATGATCCAGAAAAGTGGCATTGATTTTGAAGAGCAGAGGAATTTGCCAGTCATTGCTTGTTGCTAAGCTGCAAAAAAAAAAAANTCAGCTCTCAGCGTGTCACTCACAAATATCAATGGGACGTGGTATTCACGGTGTTTGTGGAAACCCAGGGAGTGACTGAGACTGCATCCTGCACTTAGGGCAATTTGGATGAGACCTTAAATACCAGGAACCTCTTCGCTCGGTTTCACCAAATGAGCTGTGTGATTTTTTTTTCTTTGGGCAATTGGTACTTTTCATCCACAGGCTGGGATCCATTTATAAAAATGCAGGACAGATATTTTAGAGAAAGGCAAAACCACGTGGCTCGAACAAGCCTGCAACTTTCAGTGCAAGCAGGTGTTTTTCAGATCCATGTTTTAGAAATCACATGCCCTTTAGAGCATTAAATCTCAACTCCCAGCCTGGAATTTGTTAACTAGAGCTGGACAGTGGAGCTGCAGCCAGAATAAACAATGTTTTATGGCAAGCTTGTGCAAGCAACCAGCCTGAGTGGTCTGTTCTTTCCTCCTTGCTCTAAATATTATTCATCTATAACAAAACCCAGCTGATGACTTTTCCCCACACTCTATACGTCCTCAGAAAATCTGATGCAAGACACACACACACACCACAAATTTCCACACAGAAAATTTCCACTTGCTCGGTATCCAGGGGAAGGAGAGAGCTGCCTCCCTCGTCGACACAAAACTTTTAACCCTTTCACAGAAAAATCCCTGGGTAGTAGCAGGGAAGGTTTCAGGTAAATAGTGCATGGCTCCTTTATACTTTATACCTTTTTACCCAGCTCTGCAGACAGTGCCCAAGGTCAACAAGTGATCTACCAGTATATTAATATTAATTACATGACTAATAGGAATATTATAATATGATTGAACATGTAAATCCACGGGTAGAAGCTGTTTCTTTGGACATAGACTTCGTGCAAACACATTGCTATATGTAATAAGTAGGAATGGCTATGTAAGAATGTAATAATGACTAAAGGTTTACAGAAGAAATTTGAAGCACAAAGCTCAGAACACTGACATAAAGGCTTCCCTGCCACCCCTATTTTCTTTCCTTTTCTTCACATCTCTCACCCCGAGGTTGATGTACAGCATTTTTTCACAGATGTCAATACCTGCATACAAAGTAGAGAGTGGAAAACAGAGGTACAAAATTATCAGGTGATTAATTCATTCCTTAAACTCCTCAGAGGCTGCACAAATTGAGATGACAAAGCATTATTTTGTGATGTCCTAACATTCAATCAAGAACTCTTTCCTTCCTAATTTCGTCCTAAAGTCTTATTTTCTTACTTCACTTCCAATGCTGCCAGATTAAGGGACACAATTAAAAACCCCCAACTCCCAGATTCCCCTCATTTATAAACAACAGCCTTTAAAAAGCAGGAGCTTTTATTGTATGCCAAAGGCCTCATTTAAAAATCTAGGAATAATTTGGGTTGGAAAAGACCACTAAAGTAATCGAGTCCAACCACTAACCCAGCACTGACAAGACCACCAATTAAAACATGTGCCAAAATGCAGCACTTCAGCTTGACAAAAACAAGAAAGTTCAAGTTCTGAAGGCAGAATTACAACAGCAGGGAAGAGATTCATTTTTTCCTCATAAGAGGATAAAACCAAGCTACCTAAAGAAACAGGCCCAGAGCAAATATCATGGATTACCAACGGAGATTTAAAATCCTCCCTTCCTTTCCTCCCAGGCACCCTGTGCATCTGCAGGAGGTATTTTGCCATCCATCTGTGTCATAAGCAAGAACAAGAAGTTGGGAAGTGATTGTTCCCATGAAATCAGCACTTTTGAGGCTGCACTTTGAATCCTGGGTTCGGTTTGGGCCCCTCGTGACAGGAAAGACATTGAGGGGCTGGAGCACGTCTGGAGAAGGGAAGGGAGCTGGGGAAGGGTCTGGAACACCAGGAGAAGCTGAGGAAGCTGGGCAGGCTCAGCCTGGAGAAAAGGAGGCTCAGGGGGGACCTTCTGGCTCTCCACAACTCCCTGACAGGAGGGGGCAGCTGGGGGGGGTTGGGCTCTGCTCCCAGGGAACAGGGACAGGATGATAGGAAATGGCCTCAGGTTGCTCCAGGGAAGGTTTAGATTGGATATTGCTAAAAATTTCTTCACCAAAAGGGTGGTCAGGCATTGGAAGAGGCTGCCCAGGGCAGTGGTGGAGTCACCACCCCTGGAAGTGCCCAAAAAATTGTGTGGATACCGCATTTCTGGACAGGGTTTAGTGGTGAACGTGGTCGTACTGGTTAATGGCCGGACCCAATGATCTTAGTGGTCTTTTCCCACCTTAATGACCCTGTGATTCTGTTTCCATGAACTGATGGCACCTTTTCAGGGCAGCACCGAATGGGGCCCACTAAGAACTGCCCCACTCCCATCACCTGTTTTCCTCCTCCAGCCAAAGCTGGATTGCCTCGTCCTTATCTGCCTTTCCTCGTTCCCTCCTGTCTGTCCACATTAACTGCACGACTCCAGCGCAGGCACAGAGCAGGAGGGAGAGGTGATGAAGCAATTCAAAGCCATCAGCTGAGCTCAACAATAAAACTTGCATGAACTTGGAGCCAAAGCTTTTGTTTTGCTCTAAACCAGGAACAGAAGAGGGACCGAACTCTCCCTCCTTGCTTTTATCGCTGCCCAGAGAGCCAGAAGTGTCCACACATCAATAGAGTTAAAAGGCAAGATTGTGAGGACCAGATGTTGTGATATTTTTGGATGCAATCATGGGTCAGGCCACAGTGCTTAACAGCTCCTGTCCAAAGCTAATTTTTGAGGGAACAGAGCACACATCACGCACATGTTTGCTGGCTCTGTATCGAGCCCTGTGTGCAGAGAACAAGAGCTTTCCTAAAACTGGTTTGGCTGCTTCAGTTTTCTTGGTTTAAATCCTCCTATTAAAGCTCACAATGAATTACATTTTTACTGCAGAATTATACCAAAAACCCTGTGAAGGGAATAATTTATCCATACAGGAGGTTGATTTCGCAGTTTTGTTCAGTGATTGGTTTTATTTTTCATAGAGATTACCGCCAGCTTATTTTCTCTTGCTCACTCTGAAGTTTTTAAGATGTTTTCACATAGGGATAACATTCCTGCTGTTATTTTCGCTTTCCTTCTTTGAAATGAAAGTGGCATAAAGGATTTAATGTCTCCCTCATTTCATTCATGAGAAATCACAGCAAATTCACCTGTGGGATCCAACTTTCTTGGCAACCCAAAAGTCATATTGCCACATGGAGAGAGATGCATTAGGAGCAGTTTTGCACTTGGTTTTCATTTCCTGCATATTTTATAGCAAAAAATTCACCTGGGGACCTAAGGATATGGGAGATGGGGAGCTCACCTTGAAGTGGGAGACATTCCCATCTCTGCTTAGGAGATGTAGGTTTGGGAAAGAGAGGAAAGAAGGAGAATCAAGGCTGTGTTGGATGGGGCTCTGAGCAACCTGGTGTAATGGAATGAATTCCTGCCCAGGGCAGCAGGTTGGAAGTGGGTGGTCTTTCAGGTTCTTCCCAACCCAAACCATTCTAGGATTCTATGAAAGAACAATTTATTCACAAATGGAACCAGTTCTTATGCTCCAATATACATTGTGCATTGCTGTGAGAAATCACTCTTCTGTAAAAGTCCTGACTCTTTTATCATGCCTTGAACTACTCAGAAAGGTACTGTTTTCAAAATAACCTGCCTTATTTATCTGCATGTTATTTAGACCAGCAGCTCCCACCAAAAACAACCCTGAAATGTCCAGCAGTTCACATTTCCAGACACTGATTCTTGTCCTTCAAGGTCTCACATCTTCAGAAGATAAACTTGTTTGCTTGAAGTTTCACTGTGTCCTTTTATCTTTTTTAGGTTTTTTTTTTATTTTAATTTTTTCCCCACATGCTTGTTTAGTAAAATTCCTTTTACCATCCATCCAGTGACTGAAGGTTTGGTTTCCCACGCCACATTGGAGAGCACACTCTGACCCAGCAGAGCTGTCACAAACCCACCGAGGAGGTGACTGCAGGCCCTTGCCTGAGGATGACCAAAGTGAATGGGAGATAATGGCTGCAACATGTCAATCACTGAGCCATCAGAATCCCAACTGCTGGGCAGAAATTAATGAGCCAGGGTCTAATTTGACATTGACAGAACTGACAAATGTTGTGACTTTGGTATTTTAGGGCAAAGACAAAAAAATAGAGTCTATTACAAGATTCTTTCTTTTCAATCCGTTTTCATGTGTTTATTCATTCAGTGACTTGCAAACTGATTTAAGAGCAGACAAACAAATTTTTGCAAGCAAACTTAAGATGAGGCTGGGCCATTATAAGCCCTACAAGGAGAGGTAGTTGATAGAAGACCTAATAAACTATTTCATTTCAGGCAGTTTTGTGCTTGCATCAAAGGCCTAAACATCTTTTATAGTCGAGGGAATGAGGCAACTGCCTCCAAAGACAAATGCAAAGCATTGTGCCTACCTAATTTATAGAAGGTGGCAGCAACCCTGACCTAACATTACCTTACAGTCACCTGCCACCAAAAAAATTCCCCAATTCCCCACTATTTGTCTTTCTCCCAAATGTATGACCTTGGTCCCTCATTGGTACCAGCTTCATCGCTGGTCACACTCTCTGCTACACTGAAATTAAAAACAAAGGCTCACTAAAATTTTCCCTGAAATTACAGTAAACAAACAAACAAACAAATAAATAAATACTTCAGTCCTTTCACCACATCACCACAGAAGTAGTTCCCTCATGATTCAGGGTTAAATGATCCAATGGATGAGCTGGACTAGAGGTAGCAGATAAGTGTGGGAGTAGGGTTGGTGCAGTTGGAAAGACTTTCCTTCCCTCTGGTCCTGAGCTGTTCTGTGAGTTCCACTGGGCTGTCCAAATGCAGAACAGAAATCCTGGTGGTTGAAAGGACATTGAGGGCTCTAACACCCTTTGAGACCTCCCAGGTATCCAATATCGAACTGACAGGGGTGTCCTGCAGAGTTCTCAGAAATTTAGGTCAAGGTTGTTACAAATCACATTTCTCTCTCCACTGAAAAGCATCAGGCAAGAGAGATGAAAGAGTGAAACCCCATAAAAATCCCAAAGCTGCCCTAGGGGAGGCTAAAGATTAGATTCTAAATACCTCAGTCAGCAAAAAGAGGGCAAACAAAACATTTGCTCTTGCAATGGAGATTATAAATGCAGCTTTTGTACCAACGGGCTCCTGCTCAAAAACACGAGTGAATATCAGAACCCGCCCAAAGCAGGGAAAACAGCATTAAGGGGTGTGAAATCTGTACCCACACGATAAATTAGCGACACAAAGGATTCCCTAGCCCTGAGTCTCTCGTGCTTTGAGGTTTCACACTGGGTTTGGCTGATAACACATGTATCTCTCCCGTGCACCAGTGCTCCAAGGCAGCCTTCACAGACATGTCATATGGGCTCCCAAACATGTTGTGACTGCAAGGGTCTTTATTTTGGCAGGATGGACCCGGGGAGGGGAGAGGCTGCTGCTGGAAAACAGAATCCAACCCGTTCCCCTGTCAATACACTAATTAACAATTGGCAAGATTACGCTAAATACTACAGATCTTTAATTTTAACAAGATGTTGTTCATTAAGCAGGCTGATCAAACATGAGCAGCTCCACGAGCGAAAGCACAGACGACCAAAGTGACACAACCATCTTCCCCTACTCCCTTTTTTTTTTGCCAAAGCAATGCCAATCTCCAGCCCTGGGGGATGGTGGATTTTCCTCTCCTTGTTGTGTGTCAGATAACAGGGAAGGAAAGGTACAGGAAAACAATTATAACTAAACAAGGGAAGAGACTTACCCAGATTCAGTGGGGAATTTACTGCCCACAATGAGATTTGTGTGAAAAAATAAAAAGCATTAAATAAAGGTATTTTTCAGTTTGCACACAGCTTTGCAAAATCTCAAGCACAAAAATAAATTTTTACTGCATTGTTTGCTATTTCCAAATAGGAAAGGAAAAGAAACAACTCATCCTGAAACAGAAAACTTTCCCTTTTAAGTTCAGTGTAACTTCTCATTTAGGTTTCAAGCCTGTTCCCTTTTTTATGGTCTTTGAACAAGACAAGAAAAGTAGCAAAGGATTTGTTCAATCCAAATATTTTGATTGAAATACTCTTATTGCCTTTGTAATTTGAGTTATGAGACTTCAGATTCAGTGCAAACAGTTCTGTAAAACAGATAAATTACAGTTTTTGCTTGTTTGACTGAGAGCTGAAGGGAAAGAAGTGACCAAAGCAGAAACATGTAGGGATCGTGGGCTTGTGCCAAGGAGACTGACCCTGCATATTCACCAACTCTGACAATTTACAGCAGAAAGAAGGTCTTAAAAGGAATTTATAATTCAGGATTTTGTGAGAAGTCTATGGCAGTCAATGAAAAAAAAATATTGCTACAATATTCAACTGACATAATATCCAGGTGCCCTTTATCAAGCCCTTCCAAAAAATGTTTGATGGTGCCCAGTTTGCTTGCCATTATTATCACGGGATCACGGGATAGCTGAGACTGGAAGGGATGTCAGGATGGCTCCATTCCAACCTCTTCCTCAAAGCAAGGCCAGCCCTGCGATCAGAATAAGTTGCTCAAGGTTTCACCCAGTTAGATCTTGAAAACCTCTGAGGATGGAGACTGCACAGCCCGAGGCTGCACAGCCTCTCTGGGCAGCCTTTTTAACTCCTGGACTGTCCTCGTGGGTAAAATGTTTCTCCTTACCCCCAGTCAGAACCTTTCTTGCTTTAACTTATGCCAGTTTTCTCTCATCCTTCAATCAGCACCATTGTTTTCATTATTAATATTCATTTCTGCATCCTCTTGTATTTTACTTAGAATTTCTTTTGTCAAAGGACACAAGTCAGAACCACACTGAAGTTAAATCCATGTCAGCTCCAAGTGAAAAAATAATAAATAACAAGCCAGGACTCTTCAAAACTCAATCATAAGTCAGAGTAAACTTTATGCTGGGTCTCAGTTTCTAACTTCAGGCGAGGGAAGAAAGCCTGCAGTCGAGATTCTGTCTCTGAGGTTATCAGGAAGTGTGACTGAGACGTGTGAAGGTCGCAGCTGTGAGGGGGAGCAATAGCAGGGGTAATGCAGCTTCTAAGTTAGAAATCCAAATAATTGTCAAGCTCCCCATTGAGTTTACAGAGCTCAATTCACTCTTACATTGCCGGGCTTGGTAGTTGAGACAGGCAAATTGAAGTTAGAAGAGACAAGGCTTTGCATCTTCCATTTGTAAAATACAAACTAAAGGGGATCCCTAAGGGGATTTAACTCCTCTTTTGCCATGGAATTGTGGATTTATATTGAAAACTCTTCACACAACAGAGCTCTTCTTCCTCAGCTGTGCCATTTGATGGCTGATTTTTCTGTCTAAGCAGTTTGCCAAGGCTACAGAGAAAGCAGACAAATACCATTAACTTAATATCCAGCCTGTAAGCACGAGACCAACCTATTTTTATGCTTGAAACTATAATATGACAAAGTGTTAATAGAGATGCAAGTATGGGTTCCCACCTGCTATCTCTGTGAAGGGGAGCGTCATATCCAGAGAGGAACAGAGTGGAAAAATCAGATTGCAAGTGTACATTGTGCTTCAACCAATGCTTTAGCTCATCCATCCTGTGTTTGGGGATCTTACACCTCCCTGTTTCCCGGGAGCCTTGTGATGCTTGATCTTGGAGTGACTTCAGTGGGACCTCATGGCCATGGATGCTCCCAAGCATCCTTATTTTTATGCAGCACTTTGAAGTCTTGTTCTACAAATCAATCCAGAAGCACCCAGCATCAAACCAGGCAGGTACAGGGGGAAAATCCTTCCACTGAAGGTTTCATCAGGAAGCTTCTACAGAGCTCAGCTGGAGGAGAATGAGCAAAGAATAATCCTTAATTTGTGAATTTTCACTCTGAGCAAAGTGAGTCCCTGTTCAAGCCAAGCTTTTCACGATCTGTTTTTAAATCCATGTTCTACACGAGTATCCCTTAAATAATCTACCAAGACATTTGCACATCTAGAATGAACGACAGGCTTTCGAAAAAAAGGAACAGGGAGCTTTAAAAAGTCTTGATTACAGTGTGCTCAGTATCAGCTTTATTCTCTTTGCTTTGTGTCTCTCCCATTCCATCACAAGTGAGCAACATCCATTAATAATCCATCTCTCTGGAGACGGTCCCTGTGTGTCTGTGTCCTCCATTTGATCAGCCATCTGGAAAACGACAGCTTCCTGACAGCTTTCAAACATTTTCCTTTGAGCTGCAGCATTGTTCACGTGCAGAGAGCACATTTGACATGATGAGGGCTTTAGTAGAAGGCTTTGGTAGCAAGTGGGGCAAAAAAACCATATGCACAGTGATGAAATAAACCCAAGAAAACAAAACACAAAGCCCCACAAAGAAACAAAACAAAACCAAAACCAAACAAAATAACAACAAAAAAAAACAAAACAAAACCACAAACATACAAAAAACCCAAACCAACAAACCACAAACCCACAAAAATGATGATTTCCAGTCACATGACAGTTGTCAACCCAAGTAGTTCTACCTTGGTTTCATCTGATTGTGAGCTCCAATCAACCCATATCTTAAGAGAACTGAACCACTAGAGTTAAGATAAAATACGGGATAAAACCACTGGAATTGGTCACATGGAAATTTATATAAATAGTTATTTCTGGGACAGAGGGAACTGAAGTAGAAAGGGTTTGTTTCTGACACCTACCAGTCAATACTTTCATAGCTTCTAGTTAGTGCTGTGATTTATCCAAGAGAAAGACTGAACTGCAGATATTTGCTTCAATGATAACAGTTTTAGCCAAAGTAGGAAAGGCTCTTTAAACTGAGAAAGGAATTAAATTGTATATTACAGATTTGTGTAGGAAGCAGTGACACCTCAGTATTGTTCTTTTCTCGGAACATGAAGTTTTGGATGACTTGAGAGAAAGAAATTTAGAGTCGGTTTGTCTTTGAACAACAAAAATAATTTTGCGATGTCACACAAAGCGACCAATGGAAAAAACATCCTGACATAAGTTGGGTTATTGAATTATTTTTTACCTAATATGCATCTCATGTACAAGATGTACAAAACTTTATTTAAAACACATGACGTCTCCCTGAAATCCAAGCTCTGACAGCAATAAACATAATTTTATACTTCTAAAAAAATCTACAGATTCCAGTACTTATACACTAATAAAAAACTTTCCTGTTTACTGTTAAAAATAAAGGCAAGTACACTAGGAAAAACTCATTGAAAAGTAAAACAGTTGAGCTTGTACTCCTCATCTATCTTGAAGAAGCAGCTGGAAGCACGACAAGCACTGCAGATCCCCTCTGAAGCCAGGGTAAAGGAGAAAGAGGGGAAGAAAAAGAGAGATAGGAATGTTTTTCACCCTTTGTCTATAGTAGAAGAATAATTTGATGATGAGGATTCCAACTTAGGCTTCAGCTGAATGCCTGGAGTTTGGTAGGATTTAGCTAAAATTAGGTGCTTATGTCCAAATGGGGGAAGAAGACAGAGCAGATGGAACGTGAAACGGGAGGATGTTTTGGCAAGACATTTGTGTCGTGCTTCATGGGAGAAGCATATTTTCAGAAGGGACAAAAATGTCCACACAGAGAATTCCAGGCATGTGGAAGAGACTACGTGTGAGACTGCACAGAGCCTCCGATGGGATGAGAGGCAGACACAGCCAGGATCATGTTGTGCTTGTGTGGAGACCATCCCATTATGGAAAATGCCTTGGAAATATAATGGAGCAGATCAGTGGTTACGAGCTCTCAGAAGTAAAAACAAGGCGTGTTAACATGGCTGCTTTTTTATTTTCTCATTATTTACAAAGACATGCAGCTTTCAGTATCCGACCATTCTTGCATTATTGGTAAAAATACAAAAAGTTTGAGATGATGTGTGAGAACGAGAGTTTGTTAGGAGGGATCTGAGGATCAGTGCTCAGAACTGCTCTAAAATGTAGAAAGTTTTTGTTTTTTAGAAAGTACAGAACACCAACATCATAAGCACACAGAGAATTGTAGAATTATAGAATCACAAAATAGTTTGGGTTGGAAGGGACATCAAAGATCATCCCATTCCACCCCCTGCCACAGGCAAGGACACCTTCCACTATCCCAGGTTGCTCCAAGCTCCATCCAACCTGGCCTTGGACACTTCCAGGGATGGGGCAGCCACAGCTTCTCTGGGCAACCTGTGCCAGGGCCTCACCACCCTCTGAGTAATGACCTTTTTCCTAACAGCTGATCTAAACCTGCCCTCAGTCAGTTGAAAACAATTGACCCTTTTCCTATCGCTATCTGCCCATATAAGAAATCCCTCTCCCTCCCTTTTAAAAGTCCCCTTAAAGTACTGGAAACTCCCTTGGAAATATCCAAGGTCAGGTTGGATGGGGCTCTGAGCACACTGGCCTAGTGGATGTCCCTGCTCATTGCAGGGGGGTTGGGCTAGGTGACCTTTGAAGGTCCCAAACTGCTTTGAGATTCTGTGAAAGCTCATTTGGGGCTTGTCTTTGGTCCAGCACAGGTAAGACAGCCCTGGCTTGGTTCGCCTGTGTTAATAACGGGTTTAGATCACAACACAGCAAGAACCAGCAGGGAATGGGAATGCTGGGGGGAAACCTCTCAGGGAGTGGTGCAACCACCTAAGGTAAATGCTTGGATGTCCCAGCTATTAGTGATGCAGAAAAGAAAGAACTCTTTCGCGGTTTTAATGAATATTTTCATCTTAGGGAAAGTGGACTCAAGCCTTGCAATTTATTACATTCATATGGGTTTATACCTCAACTCAGCTGAATGTTTTTTTTATTAAAGCGCTGCCCCAAAATGCCAATAAATCTCCTTTATTTGGATTTGACTTATGCACTAAAACACTGTTGACTTTGGCCCTTAGATATTCCCTTGAATCTACTAATCCTAAATCAAGGTGAAGAGCTCACACCTTTCACTTACCAGTACAACTCCAGTATGTTTTTGGGGGAATATGTTGTCTCGGAGTGCATGCCCAGGTCACAGCCTCTTCTCTGAAGCTCTAAGCCTGGCTCCGACTGTAATTGAAAACATCCTTCTCATTTCCTCATCTCCTCATCATTTTGGAGACTCAAAGCAGCCACATTTCTCCAAGTTTACTTGTCTAAATGCATCCACACGCATTCAATTTGGATTTTCAGCCAAAAATAGAGTAGTCCCAGCCTAGTTCACAGTATTTTAGCCCAGCATTTTTATTTAAGCCCAGTGTGAGATAAACAGAAAAGCGTGGAGTGGCATCAGCAACACCAGTAAGCAGATGATGGTTAGGCAAGAGAGGCACTTAGTTGCTTGAAAAATAGGTTTATTCAAGACATATTGCAAAGGGAAAGAGATGGCAAGGAAAAAAAAAAACCTAAAGAGGAAAAAGGAAAAGAACCTTTTATTTAGCAGCCTAAATATACAGAGCAGTTTAAAGTTTAAAATTGAGTAGGCAACTCAATTATTACTCTATAAAAAGCGAAAAGGAGAGGTATCTTGAGCTGCTGTTGTAAGTCAGAGCTTTTATGTGACACTAAGAGGCCCCATATTCTATTTATTTCAGTTGGATTCACTTCATACTTTTTTCACCATGGCAGAAAACTCTCTCAGACACTCAATTTAAAGAACTATATATTTTTTTCAAGACAAATCACCTCTACCTGAGCAGATGATATCAGCTGCTCCTTTTCTCCTGGAAAAAGAGGATGGGAAAGAACGGAAATGCTGAGAAATCAGGAAATAAATATTCCAGCAGAAATAGCAGTGAGTGTTTCTATCCCCCTTATCCAGGGGACACTGAGGCCGTGTATTAGAGGCTGCTCCTAATTGCCAAATATTTGCTGTTCCTCTCCTATCCAACCCCGAATCAGCTGTGAAGTGTAACAGCAATCTTTTCTCTACTGTAATATATATTTTTAGAAAAAAAAAAGGTGTGGGGTGCTTGGACATTTCAGACTACACGGCCCCAAGCCACGGCTGAAAAAAACAACAGACTTTTACAGAAATGTATTTCTGGAGAAGAAGGGCACTGAAGGGATTTTAGCACCTCTTCTCTTAAATTATCATTATATGGAGAAGCCCAGAAACGAAATAAAATGTGAATGAGGTTGTGAAAGTTTCCTCTGCAGTCAGAACACAGCCTTGGGCTAACACTGACCCCGAGCTCCTGCCCAGCACACACCTCATTGCCTGCATGGCTTTAGCAAGGGAATTTTGCTGCTGGTGACTGGTGAGGAACCTGTCATTTCTGAGGTGGCTCTTCCAGAGCTCCGACACATCTCATGGAACCTGGCATCATCCCCACTTCCCAGATTTATCACAGACACACGGTATTGCCACATTCCAGCTCCCAGCTAAGGGCCAGGGAGGTCAGAACATCTGAGACAACATCCACATCCAGCACAACAGAGTGGATCCAACATCTTCACGTCATCCAAAGGAGCATGGAATGCACAGGGAGGTGGGGTCTGCTTACTCTGAATTCAAATTGTACACCACTGATTATCATGATTATCAATAGTTAGTAGCACCTATCTCACTTTTAAATAGCCCTGTAAGTGGGTTCACCCCATAACTGAGTAGACACAACCCACAGAGAGAGAAAACATCTGGAGAAGGCCTTCAGTTAACCTGAGGGTCTTAGATCTACACTGGGAATTAATCTGAGCCAGAACTTTCCTCAGCCTTGAGTTTGAGCTGCAGATTTTTAACCCATATTGATCAACACATTGAGGAACAAAATTTCATTTTAATTCTCCTGGGTAAATTCTGCCTCCAGCAATAATCTTTTCAAACCCTCCAGGTATATATAGGATAACGTGGAGCTTAGACAATGTTTAATAAAAAAGTCAAATGACTGGCAAGGTACCAAAGCAGTACTTGCCTTTGTTAAAATCAACTTTGACAAACGCTTTCAAAGTGTTCCTTTCATTCAGAAGCAGTGACAGGCTGACAACAGCCCCAGCCATACAGAGCAGAAATCTCCCAGCAGATCTTTCAATTCCACACTCAGCCGAAGGGTACATATTTTCTATTCTCCACGGCTCCAGGGCTCTACTCTGACACAAGCTATTGATGTTTTCAGCTGAGCCAAGTGATTGCTCCTGAATCCACGGGGCTCCTCCTTTCTCAGGTTGTCTCTATTCGCTGGGCTCAGTTTAGCTCAGTTTAGCAGCGGGGGTCAGGCTGTTCCTACAGACAAAGGATAGGTGAGGAGAGGGCAGGAGCACTTTCTCTTCACTGGAGGGGCTGCTGCTTTCTCCTTCCAATCATTTTTCATACCCCCTGCCCTTTCTGAATCTTCACATAGTTTTGTCAAGGATTAAATTTCAATCTCCCTCTCGAATTTGATAACTATTGCTATAAATAAAGACCTAACTGCAATCCCTGTTTGGCTGCTGATGACCTCCCACTCTAGGGGAGTTTCTCAAAATGCTTTCCCTCTTTCCTGTTGAAACCAGTCCCCTGTGACCCCATGACTCCTTTCCAAGCCCATTTTATTAATGAATTAGAAAGACTGAAAAAAAGTTTTTATTTCTCTCAATCATAGAATGGTTTGGGTTGGAAGGGACCTAAAATCTCATCCCATTCCAACCCCTGCCATGGGCAGGGACACCTTCCACTAGCCCAGGTTGCTCCAAGCCCCATCCAACCTGGCCTTGGACACTTCCAGGGATGGGCCAGCCACAGCTTCTCTGGGCAGTCTGTGCCAGGGCCTCACCACCCTCACAGCCAAGAATTTCTTCCTAATATCCAATCTAAACCCGCTCTCTTTCACTTTGCCTTTTTTTTTTGTTTTATCACTCAGGGCTCATGGGGTTTTTTGGCGAACTTTTAAATGATCAGCTTTAGTTATTTCACTGAGGGAGCTTTCGCACAAAAAACTGCAAAATTACAAGGTTGTCCTTTCACAAGTGCTCACCCTAAGGTTCGATTTACTCGGTTCAGCTTGTTCTCACTCCCTTAACAAACGTTTTAATGAGGCAGTGGCAGGAAAAACTGCTTACATAACAAATTGTATAACAAATCTTATCACTGCTTCGGAAAAGTTGGGTCGCAGCAACCATCTGGGAAATAAAAGCCTGAATCATCTGCCGTGCATACACACACACATATATATATATTTATACATATAAAAATATATATGTGTGCACATTTGACTCTTACATGAATCACACCCAAAGCTCTACTAAAATGCCACGCCAGCTGAAATCTTCCTCCCAAGCTGTTGTTTCTGAATGGAAGCTATCCCCTTCAATGAATGATGCATTTGAGCCACTATAGATATGCAAAGACATCTTGTTTCCACTGTGGAGAATCTTTCAGCGCTCGACAAAGCTTTAATTACTCATCTCCTGTGCTGCTTCAGCACATGACTCAGAGTAGGTGTCATCAGGACCAGTGGAATGGAAAATGGAGAGGGAAAAGTGTTACTTTGATGAAGGGACAGATCCATGCCCATTCTCCACGGGGTGTGGGAAAGATCAGTGATGTCATTTGGTTTTGGAGGGCAGGACACAGTGCACCAAAAGGTGACAATCATAAATTCTGTCACTACCACGACGAAATACGTCATTTCTGAGGACTTTGAGACAAATACTCATCTCCCAGGTAAAAACGAGGTGTAAATGCATCCTCAAACAGAGGAGCCTTGGCTTAATCACAATCCAACTGCAACCAACAAGGCTCCTTTTGGAGCAAAGTGATCTGTAATTCAGGCTGTGGTTATGGGTGCAAGATCTGTGCATTATCAGATTGCCCATCAAAACATATTTAATATGGCCCAAGTGTGGGTACCCACTCGTATTCCTTCCAAATTCATGAAAAAACCCTCCCATGATTTAGTATTTATAGCAACTACTATCCTAAAAGCAGAATGGCATCTGCTGAAGGGTACAAATGGTATTTGATTTGACCTCGAGACTGTCAGGACATATTGCCCTGTCATTTTCATTGTTCTGGTTTTGGAATAAATTTGAAGTGAGCCTGTGTATAGGTTGGTGTTCTTGCTCTGTGAGGTTTTGGCTGTTTTGATCTGCTGCTAAGGTGCCTCTCCTCAGATTTCTTGTTAAATGGAACCACGGTCTACGGGTGTAAATGATAGAGTATCATTTGAATTGCAAACCTCATACATGTAGTACAATATTTAACATACTTAATTGATATAATATTAAATTACTACATTATAATATTAAATAACTACGTTGTACAAGTAGAAAAATAAAATATTAGTAATATAGGGACATGAAATACTGTGAATAATAAAAAACACCTGGCATTGCCAATGAAAGTGGGAGCAGTGGTGAATCAGTCAGTGCCTCTACTGAAAGAATGTAAGGTCTTTCTCCACAATTAATGCAGAAATGTTGATAGAAGATTTTTAAAGGAAACATGAATATCTGTGTAAAATTGAGGATCAGTTTACAGGTTTCTCCAACTACAATTTGTATCAATATAAACATTTAATCTGAGAGCAACGTGAGCGGGGTCAAAGCATTTGTTTTCAGGGCTCTTACCTGGGAAAACTGTCTTATTTTCCAAACATGATCACTCACTTTATGGAAACCATCACCCTTCATGGTCTGTTCATTATGGATTTTTAAATACCAAGAGCTTGGGCCAAACAACTGTTAAACAGGCTGCCAGAGAAAATAACCACTCCTGAATACGAGAGAAGGATATTATTTGGTTAAAAAGTGATATAAAACGTTGGAAACTGAAGACAGGAGTAAAGAATTATTTCTCCCGGTGGATGGCGTTGGCAATGGGATCCTTCTGAGTGCTCTGCTGTAAATTGGGATGGTCGAAATATTTGTAACTGGTTCAGAACAGAAAAGGGCGAATGGTGACGTGACATTTTGCTGATGACAGTATTTGATTGAGTAAAGAACAAGTACTGCTGGGGGGATTATAAAAGGGTATTTTGATACCAGTTGACTTTTGATTGAGTAGGAGATGACAAAACTATAGCACAAATAATAACCTGTGAAATCTAAACTTGAGAATTATTAGGAAAATAATGGAGAACAAAATGAAAGTATCAGCGTGATGTGGTATAAATCCACAGACCTTGGGATGTTCTTCTGATTGTTCACCTCCATGATCCGTGGTTTATGAAAAGCAGGAATGCAGGATAACATCATAAGAAGGAAATACTTGATTAACTTTGCAAAGAATGAAAATTATTTACAGTTGCTTCCATGGACCAGATAAAATGTGCAAAATTATTTATTTCTATTTCAATGTGTAATTCTGCGAAAATAATAAAGTTTTTAATCAATGCGTGTTTATTGAATATCTTGCTGTTTCCTTCAGCATTAATAACGAAAAACGTGCAAGTGATTTTATCACTACAGCTTCATAAAAAACATTACATATGTCATCATGTGCTTAACTGTAACCTACGTACAGGGAAGAGAGCCTAACACCCAAAATATCTTTTCCAAACATTGCTATCTTTTGCATTTTTGGCAGCATTCCCAGGAAAAAATAGAGGATTGGAAGAACCTGAATATAGTATCCAAAAATGATTGCCTGGAGTTCTACCAAGTTTTCTTTCATTAGCAATAAACTCAGTGGCTTTAGCCAACAAGAAAAAAATCAAAATGTGGTGTTAGAAACATTTTGAAAAATACCGGGCAATGGTAAATGAGTGATTGCTGCTATAGATGGAGAAGGCAGAAACCTCCAAGGGTTTGTTTTCCTTTATGACCCCTTGTGTAAGTGAGATGGTTCCTCAGTGTGGAAATGAACATCAGGGGTAGCTAAACTTATCACGTGTGATTAAAAACTGAGCATCTTGCATTGAAAACACGAGTGCATCCTCTTCCAGACAGGAAGGAAAAGAAGAAACAGTCTGAGAGAGCTGGGAATGTTTAGCCTGGAGAAGAGAAGGCTCCGGGGAGACCTCAGAGCCCCTTCCAGTGCCTAAAGGGACTCCAAGACAGCTGGAGAGGGACTTTGGACAAGGGGATGCAGTGACAGGAAAATGGGGAATGCCTTTAAACTGAAAGAGGGCAGGGTTAGGTAGGATATTGGGAAGAAAACCTTCCTTGTGAGGGTGGGGAGGCCCTGGCACAGGTTGCCCAGAGAAGCTGTGGCTGCCCCATCCCTGGAAGTGTCCAAGGCCAGGTTGGATGGGGCTTGGAGCAACCTGGGCTAGTGGAAGGTGTCCCTGCCCATGGCAGGGGGTGGAACTGGATGATCTTTAAGGTCCTTTCCAACCCAAACCATTCCATGATTCTATGAAGAAACAGCTCTTGACAAGCTACTTATGAGTATTTTCTGTGCCCCACTTTATTAGAACGTTTGGTTCCTACATTATTTCATATTTGCAAGATACATTGAAAAACTCACATGCTTAGACATACTGTAAGAACATGCCATTTAGGTAGAGAGTGTACAGGCAAAACCTTTTGAAATAGTTTGAAAATGCATTTTGATATCGGCCATGACATTCCAATTTGGATCATCAGAAACTAAAAAGGATAGTTATTCCTTTTCTCCAGGTACAGAAAGCGATCAGAGGAAAGGCAGACATTAAGACATTTTTCTCCCCGTTAAGTTGGAATTATAACTTTTTTCACTTTGCTTTTCTACTCTTTTAGTCCTTAAATGTTAATGTCAGAAACATAATCACTGGGGCAGATGACATGGGAAAAAGATTGACTTACAGCAGGCAAGAGTCCAGCTGCCCAGCAGAATTCTGCCAATTATCTGCACTTCAAATTAAAGGATTTTCTTCTTCTCCTCAGTGGACTTGAGATATTTTTGATTCCCATTTAATCATCATTCAGGCTGCATTTCAGACATACGTATATACAGTGTGTACAGAAAAGAAAAATAACACAGCAGTTTGGAAGTGACTTCTAGCAAAATTTGCTTATGTTGCAAAGGCTTTTTTTGCCCCATTCTTTTCATCAGTACTGAAACCTCAGATGAACGAGTCCTTGGGCAGCATATTCCCAGACTCCAACATCAAAGCTACCCCCACACCCTGTAGCAGGATGTCTCAACACAGGTTCCAGCAGGCAGCAGGCCATGGAACACTTATACATGTGAGGATAAAAAGAAGCGAACGTTGCCCAGTGTGGTTATGGTGCATGCATGGGTGAGGGACAAAGCTGTGGGGTTTACCGGTGGGGTTGAGAAAGCTGTTTGCCTTCAACATGTCACGGCCATAAGGCAACGCTGTAAAGATATAAACTCTAATTATTTAAAACGCTGGCAGGCCTATTTATTTATTTTCAATTGCGGAGATACCGAAGACGAAGTCCAAGCCTTTCCGAGTTGCCACGGCAACCGGCCACTTTGATCGGCGATTATAGCGGTACCACTTTGGCATCAGGCGTGAACTTTGATCGCTATGGCAACGTCACAGACATAACTTCCATTTCATTCAGCCCAGAGTTCGTTCCCGAGGAGCCTCTTTGCTCGCCGTTTGTGAGGGAGCTGAGAACTGTGTCAGCCACGTCGGAGAGGAGCTGTCAGGAGCGGCGCGGAATGGGCTTTCCCAGCTCAGAGAACACTTCACATCAAGGGACGATTCACTCAGGGCTCTCATTATCTTCAGGAGCTGAGCTTCTTGGCTGACGTAAATGGAGGTGGCTCCATTAAAGGCAGCAAAATCTCTTGAATCCAAATTGGGCACCAGGGAAAAAACCCCACATTTCTCTGGTTGAATATGCATTGCTAGAAGTGAAGAATCCCCCCTTGTTGCTTCCTTGTCCAGTTTGGCGTTCAAGGAGTGAAAGGCAGTGCACAGGAAAAGGTATGGATGGCAGAGATCAGAGGAAGAGAGGAAGATTTAAAAACAAAAAGCGAATAAACAAACCAAAAAAAACCCAGAAAAACATGTTTAGCAGACTTGGCTGAACTTTTTAAAATTAATATCAACTTGGAGATAAAGACAAATTTGTCAATGGTTATAGTGATTCAGTATTAGAAAATTCACAAAGTTTCTCCAGGTACAACAGCAGGAAATTCACCTGAACTGTGGGAATAATAGAGAGATTCTGAAAGACATTTACTTCTTATAGACAAGATGGAAGGCTTTTTATGATTCATACAGAACAAACAAAAGGATACATTTCTTCTTATAACTTCTAGTTAAATTCTTACTCTTCACCAAAGGATGCTCCAGAGGCCTAACACTTTCATGCACAGGAAACTGAAGAAATTTAGTATGACAAAGTCCACTGAGGATTATTAATATAAAGATATCATTTTATCTCAGGAAGACTCCAAACCACAGTTCCCTGGAGGCTGGGAGAACACAGCAGGGTGATATCATTGCACAGCTCAGCTTCTCCTAAACTCTTCCATAAACAAGCACCAGGGCAAGTGGGACCCTGAGACTTTGATTTGATTGCTTGTGGCCATCCTTGTGCTCTCACACTCATAAGGCTGTGAAAGAGTAAATAAATAAATAAGGATGTCTTCCCAAAATCACAGAATGGTTCGAAGGGAACTGAGTTAACTTCACCCCAACTCCCCTGCCATGGACAGGGACACCTTTCACCTGAGCAGGTTGCTCAGATCTCCATCTGACAGTCCTTTAACATTTCCATGGATGGTATATCCATGACTTCTCACGGCAATCTGTTCCAGTGCCTCATCACTCTCATAGTAAAAAAATGTCTTTATTATGTCAAATGTAAACTGCCTTATTTCAGCCTAAAACCATTTCTCCTTGTCCTGTCACTGTGGGCCTTGGGAAGAAGTCTCTTTGTTCCTCATAACCTGGCACTGATATATTGAATAGCTGGACTAAAGTCTCCCTAGGGCCTTCCCTTTTTCAAGATGAACAACCCCAGTTCTCTCAGCCTGATATGGCAGGGCTGGTCCAGCCCTCCGAGGTTCTTTGTGGCCCATTTCAGGATCTGCCCTAACAGATCCATGTCCTTCTTGTACTGGGGACCCTAGAACCAGATGAGGAGTCAGCATCCTGTTAAACAACCACAATTTGGTGCCTGACAAAGGACATTTATACACTGTGAAGCACAGGTGACACTGTAATTCCTGGAGGTGCCACATCTCACAAGCAGTTCTACTCCTGACATCTATCTTGCAGCATTAAATGCATGTACTGACATACTGAGGTTGCTAAAAAAATTAAATCACAAAAAATGATGAGTTGGAATAATTATTATCCTTAAAATTCTGCTCAGACTTTCTTAATTTATTACACCAATTTCAGTTTGCGCTGCTCAGGAAAAATGCCTGAACTCATCAGCAAAGAGCAGGACTTTCCATGAGTTTCAAAAGAGCAAAATATGTGATAATTTAACAGGTTTATGATGTTACTCATCTGTATCTCAGTGTAGCTATTTCTAGAACTGAGCTCGCCTCTCCCTGGTGCAAGTACATGAATAAATTCTACCTTTATATAAATAAATAAAGAGATGGCAGCACTGTGTGGGCTGCAGCAAAGGATTATTCATCTATCACACAATGCCTGCCAGATGCTTTGGAGCATCAGATCCACCTGTGTATTTCAGCATCCAAGATTTAATGTTTACATGGCAACAGGATTTAATCTGTTCTGCTCAGCTCATACTCCAGAGTTCCACACCAACCCCTAAAGTGATCTGGAGATGTGAAGCTACTCATAAGTGCTAAATAAAAAGGTCATCACTACAAGCTGAGATGAAATCTTTAGTTCAACAAGTGATTGCACAAGAAAAGTGCTGAAGCTGCAGCTGTGCTGGGCACTGGATGAGCTCTCAAGGTGTATTTTATGTTACAGAACTCAGCACCCCGAGCTTCTCCTTCACCAGCCCCACTGGCACCCAAAGGATTGTCCAGAGACACCCAGGGGTGTTGAACTACCCGTAACCCACACCCTCTACAGCCCCACCACGTGCAGCAGGCACCTTCAAGACCTGGAGCAGGAGACAAAGTCTTTTACTAAGACCTAGTCCTTACTGATTTATTATATTTTCCAAATGCTGAAAAAAGAAAACAAGTGCTACTGAAAAATATTACCTGTTAAACACAGCAAGAAGAGCACACTTGGTAGAAAGTGCAGGAGAAGGACAAAAATTAAGTGTTCATGCATATAACCTTTGGGGTTTTTTTTAAAAAAAAGGACAAAACAGCCAAAACAACATCAAGCCCCAAACCCTCATGAGTAATTAGACTTCCCAGAGTTCAGTTTTTAATAAAACAGTGAAGGACAGGAACTAAAGTTGCCAAAGTTTGCAGCAATTTGTGAGTGTTTAAAGTTTCAGCCTTTATTCAGTCCCATTATTTAGTTCTGATAATGAAAGCTGAATGTTAGGTGGAGACCTGAAGTACAGCTTCCTTCCAGGAAAGCAAAAGAAGTTGTAATCACTTAGATCAGTCTTTTACTGACAAAGCTGTGAAGCCTTGGCAAAAAAATTGTTTGTAAGGCAATCAGGCTCTTTCTCTGGCTCAGGTCAAAGGCTGCATCTTGGTGTTCATCAGTTACTTCACCTCCATGGACTTCATCCTTCCACTTGTGAGTGATGGGATGCCCATGTGTTATTCATATCCTTTATGTTTTATGTATGGGAAGAGTTGTCCGTGTTTTTCACTTCCTTACTGGGGCAAAAGAGGTTGATTTTGTTCCTTTCACTGAAAATACAGGTTTTCAAGGTGACAGATGGCCCCTCTACTGTCAGTTGTCAGAGGCTTTTGATCACCAGTGAAGCAGAAAAAAATGTATAATGGATTTTATCAGGTGTGCTCTAAAAAGCCTCAGCATTGCAAGACTTTTTGATCAAAAGCACAAAGCAAAATATCACTTTCTTTGGACTGAATATGTGACTCTTGATATGCTTGAAAAATGCGGGCTGTTCTGCAAAATGAACTTCATCTTTTCAAGAGGGGCACAGATTTGCAGGGTTGATGCCTTTTTATTGAAGATTATGAAGTGTCAATCAAAAAAATATTCACTTAAAAAAGGCTTCCACGCAAGGGAAAAACACCAGACTGAGTCAGTCATTCCTGCACGTATTCACAGAGTCCTGGAATGGTTTGGATTGGAAGGAACCTTAAACATCACCACATTCCAACCCCCTGCCATGGGCAAGGACACCTTCCACTATCCCAGGTTGCTCCAAGCCCCATCCAACCTGGCCTTGGACACTTCCAGGGATGTGGCAGCCACAGCTTCTCTGGGCTGCCTGTGCCAGGGCCTCACCACCTGCTCAGTAAAGTATTTCTTCCTAATATCTCATCTAAACCTACTCACTTTCAGTTGAAAGCCATTAAAGCCACGACTTTATTTATTTATTTATTTAAATAAGGCAAAACTTGTATGGGAAGCGGAATAGCTGGTTTTGTTCTGGTTTTAGACAGAATGGGGCAGATCTCCTCCCATCTGAAGCTGTTTGAACGTTGGTTCTGCCAGACTCCCCTCTGCTGTTGGCCTACCTCGTGCTGTGTCCCTTCACCAGCATCCAGGCTGTTTCCAGCAGGAGGTTCTGGAAAGGTTTGTAAAACATTCCCATAAGATCTCTGCCTTCAGTGCAACAACGAAAATCAAAAATCACTGCAAATGATGGTTTTGGGAGTGGATGTGTAAATCCCTTTCAAACAAATGTGTAAAGAGGCACCTGGGCTGAAGGATGAGTCGAGTTATTGAGAAGAGCAGATCTCACTCTTTGCTTTGACCGTTCCAGCACAATCATTGTACGTGATGCTGATGGGATGGGATTGCCATCATCCCCCAAATCCCAGCTCAGGAGATCCTGTTTGTTGGGTGTTTTCTGCCACGCATCAATACACTGTGTGAGCAGAGCATCAAGAATTTCAAAGCACACAGCAAATATTTATTGACTGACACACTGCAGAGAGCAAGGATCCATTTTCTACTGAGTGAAAGATTAATAGGGGCATGACCCTAAAAGTGGCATGCAGAGCATCTCTGCTGGCCAGGCCTGTTTGCCCCCTTGTGCTGCTTCCCTGTCCTTGAGTTGCCATCTTTCACTCCTCTGTTTCTTCCCTAATGGTTTAATATCTCCTCCTGCCAATGTTTTTCAATCCTTGAGTCCCTGCTTACCACTGGCTCAAAAATTGAACTTTTCTCGCATGGCTTCAGCATACAGACTTCCTCACACAGCAAAAAATTGTCTTCCCAGCAAAGACCCCTCAGCTCTGCTGCACCAAACTGGGCCAAATGGGATCACACAGATACAGCCATGGGCTGTGGGTTACAAGACTTCTGCAAGAGAAGGGATTTGGGGAGTAAATCCAGACAGGACACAGCTCTTCAACTGAGAAATCAACTTTTAGAATTTACTACATATTGGAAGAACGTTGATGCTGACTGATTTTCATCAAGCCCTACAGTGTTTAGATCATCAGAATCTACAGGAAATGGTCTTCAGAAGATTAAAGTTAGTCGTGCATAAACAGTTCATCAGAAGAATACACATTTGAAAGCAAGGAAGGAATCTTGATCACCTTTCAAGAACTGCAAAGCAAAATGAAAAAACAAAAAAAAAGTAGATCAAGAAGAAGAGAGTACTAGTAATTCTCAAAAAGCCAGCTCAATTTGCACTGAATCTGAAAAATTACACCAGTAGAATTTGCTGTAATCAGAATAACCCCGGACGCTGTACTCGTCAAGCAATGAGCAGCATCTGATCTGATCTGATTCCTAACATGGATGTGCTCATAAATAAATGCAGAAGTAGTGGCATAAATCTCTCATGAATGTCTAAAACAGAATTGTTAGCACCCAAACCTGAGCATAAAAAACGTAGAGCCTGTGACATCTTCTCAGTAGGACCTATTCAGTGCAGCAAGTGAGGGATAGAAAAAACTCCTTACAATCAAGAACTGTTTGGTTTTTAGGAAGAAATTCTTTCCTGTGAGGGTGAGGCCCTGGCATAGGTTGCCCAGAGAAGCATTTTACTCACCAAAAAGCCACAGTCCAGATGAAACTGTCTAAAAAATTATCAAAACCAAAGGAGAATGACTGACGACTTCCAAAATTAAGGATCACAAGCACTAAATGAACCCTGTTACGAGATGAATATATCCCTTATTTGTATTTAGGGAGCCCTGTGAGGCATAGCACTCATTCTGCTATTCCTTCTTGATTAATACATTCCTTTCTTGCTTGCTATTTTGGAATAAATTTGTGCTTGACACCAAATATTCTACACAGAGCGTCTCGGTATCATTTTTTTAAGTAATGGATGGAGAAAAATCATCTTCTGTGGATTTGGAACAAAACTGAAATATGAAAGAAATGATGAGGAACTAAAACAAGAAAGCAATTTTTTTTTTAAAGGTAAAAATAAAGGTTGTATGCTGAGCCTTTTTAAACCACTGTGGCTCCACTGGCTGGATAATACAGGGAGTCATTCCATGCTCCTTCCTATAAGTAGGCACTGAAGGAAAAACTACCACCCCGGAGCCTCTTGTTATGATTTCTCTGCCAAAAGTTGCTTATCCACAGCAGAATCAGTAGAGATAACAGCTTCGCAGTTGCTCCAGCGTAGATTTTGATATCTTAGCTCAAGGCTACCTCACCAGGAATTTATTTGTGGCTGACTGAATCCTGGGCTAGAGCAAAATGCTGTCCTCTGATAAGCAGACTATGGTGCCAAAAACCTGCAGGAAAAAGATGGGGGTAAGTACTTTGTGTTTTAAACCAGAGGTGGGAAAGAACAAATGAAAAAAATGTGGGATTTGAATAAATTTATTTGAATAAATGGACCCATATTGCACTGGAGAGGTCATCATCATAGAATCATAAAAATAGCTTGGGTTGGAAGGGAACTTAGGGAATATCTAGTTCCAACTTTTCACCTGGACAAGAATTTACAGTCAGTGGTGACCTGGCCTGTGATACTGATGGTGCCAGCCATCCCATTTTACAATAAATGTCTAATATCAGAATAATCCTAAACTGAAGTGGCTGTTCTGCTCAGAGAATAAAAGGAGCCCAGGTGGAAACTTTTCCTCTGTGGAGACCTGAAGTGAAGGAAGATGAATCTCAGCCTTAATGTCCTGATGGATAATACAGCACAAGGAACTCACAATCCTGAACAGCCAAGAAAAGTTGTTTTCCCAGGCTGCCAGGGGAATAATGAATCTCAACGGAGTGTTTGTGTGCTGGGGTGATAAACAGGAGCTTTGTGCATGGGTGGGGACAATACCCCAGCTCCAGCTGTGCTGCTCAGCTACAGAGATGGGACAGCTGATCTGTGCCCTGGGATTCTCATCAGTCCCTCAGAAATATCAGATAGGGAAAAACAGGCGGAACCAGGAACATTCCTGTTACCTTTGGGGATTTCTTGTTACAGACTCTGGAGTGTTTAGGAGTTTGGGCACAGGAGAGGTGTGGCTGAGGCACAGAAAGCTGTGCCCAGTGCATTTTATTTGTTGACATAATGCAACCCTCACCCCTTCACACAGGTCCCACGTATGGAGTCTGTGGGTGAATCCACATCAAAGGCAAAGCCTTTCCTGTGGTTAACTGATTTCCCAAAATGTTCTGCCCCTGTGGGTGTCTCACTCCTTCCTGTGGAGCACCCACCATAGAAATATGTTCTTTGCCTCAAAATCCAATCTTTGGTGCTAGCAGCCCTAAAAACACACGCAGACTTAGAGAATCTGCACTCTTCTGGTGGATGTGTCATTTCCTTCAGTCCTGTCTCCAAGAAGGACAGAATTTATCCTGTTTCTGGAGAAAATGAGAAATTGTGGAAGGTGCTTCTGGTCTTGAATGTCAAACTCTTAGTCTAAACTAAATATTCCCAGAATACTACAGAGAAGTTCAAGAGGCAAATTTGAAAGCTCACATCACTTGTGAGTCCCAGAATGAAAAAGCCTGGTGTAGTTTGTTTAAATACTTGCTGAGATTTGCATTCTTTTTCAATGCATCATGTATTCCTACGGGAAATTCACATATATTTGCCCTCCCATAAATGCAGTTCCCTACAATATGATTTTTCATCATCTTTCACTTCTCTCCCTTTCTGATCCTTTATTTTCCCCTCAAGAATCTCAAATACCAACATCCTGCAGGTTCTTTAAGCCTAAAGCAATGATTCAGGAGTACAAAAACCTACCTTATTCGTAAAGTCAGTGGTACAAAACAAAATTTTAGAGACAAATCTCTTTGAAAAAAACAGAAAGAGCAAGAGACTTGGTTCTCACTCAGTGTTGGGTTTCATTTTGGAAATATAAAGCTGATCCAAAAGTTGTCCAGTTCTAAAATAACCCATTAGCAAAGTACATGTGCCCTCTAAACCCTTGCTAGTAGATCCACTGAGTAAACAATTTTTCAAGCTGAGAAGCAGAGGTTGAATTCAGAGATTTACAACTCTGGATTAACTTCAGACAAAAGTGAACTTCCATAATCCAAAGTACTCCATGATTCATCTGCAACGCTGGTACGGCTACATAATGTTTGCTTCTGAAATTTGTTTGTAGTGCTGACTTTCACTGCACTGGATTTCTCAATCCACCCTTTATCTCTTTCAAGTCTGACATATTTTTCTTGTCTGTGCCTCAGCATCCAAATACATGTTTCCTTTTCAGCTGTTACATTTTAAATCCACATCCAAATTTAGGGTCCGCTGCTTCCCTTTAACCTTTTTGCTTGGACACTGAGGAACTCTGTCCTGCAATTCCTTCTTGTGAGTAAACAGCAGCATGAAATAAAGGTCAGGTCAGTAAATCAGGCTTCTCTTCTCCTCAGAGGGCGGTCTGGTCTGATGGAAATTCCCTTCGGGATGATACATCCACTTCAAGTGTAGTGCTGGAGATGTTGAAGTCAGCAGCTCTTTCTGAATTACTGATACCCACTCCATTTCTCCCTGGAAAAAACATCATCCATGTGTGTAGTAAGGCTGAGCTGGCCATCAGCTCCTCAGGGATGCAGCATTTATCCCAAAGGCAAGGAGCAGGATCAATGCTCTGAGCAGCTGAGCCTGTAAGAACAGTAAATTCGTCACTCTTGCTTGTATTCTCATGGATGCAAACAGAGTTTGTGCCATCAGCTCTGGGATCCCAGCACAGAAAGGACATGGAGATGCTGGAGCCGGTCCAGAGGAGGCACCAGGATGATCAGAGGGATGGAGCAGCTCTGCTGGGAGGAAAGGCTGAGAGAATTGGGAATCTTCAGCCTGGAGAAGGCTTTGGAGTGACCTAACTGTGGCCTTCCAGTACCTGATGGGAACCTACAAGACAGAGGGAGAGAGACTGTTTACAAGAGCCTGGAGTGATAGAGCAAGGAGGAATGGCTTCAAACAGAAAGAGGTCAGGTTTAGATTGGGTACTGGGAAGAAATTCTTCCCTGTGAGGGTGGGGAGGCCCTGGCACAGGTTGCCCAGAGAAGCTGTGGCTGCCCCTGGATCCCTGGAAGTGTCCAAGGCTGGGTTGGACAGGGCTTTAGAGCAACCTGGGATAGTGGAAGGTGTCCCTGCCCATGGCAGGGGGTTGGAACTGGATGGGCTTTAAGATTCCTCCCAACCCAGGCCATTCTATGCTTCTGACTCTATGACTCTATGATCCTATGATCACAGCCTTAGAAATTCTTCAGGGCAATTCTATCAGAACTCCAATAATAAGGGGACTCTGCACAGAGCTCCACCACATCAGAATGTTCCTCCTGTCCTGAAATACAAATTAAAGGATGGGAAAATTATTAGTAGTTTCAGGCTCTTGTCTACCTATACTACTACTACTAGTAACTGTGATGCCTGCCTTGCCTAAACATCATAAAATCACAGAATCAGAGAATATTCCTGAGTAGGAAGGGACCCACAAGGATCATTGAGTCCAACCCCTGGTCCTGCACAGGAAAACCTGAAAAATCACACCAAATGCCAGCCTTGGTGCTGTGACCACCTCCCCTGGGAGCATTTTCCGGTGCCCAACTAACCTAAAGGGCTTAATGCCATTACATGTGGAATTTGTGGACGAATCCAAACAGATTTCTGACCTTCACTGTTAATTTTCACCCTCTCCTTGCATTTCTAAGTTTACCTTTATTGTCAATTCCTTCATTGCTTCATTTATCGATATTTCACCTTTTGGGTTTTTTCATTCCACTCCATGATACAAGGGAAGCAAGGACACATCATAATTTTCTCCTGTTTCATATTTTTCCCTCTGTTTGGCCCAGATGGAGAACTTCACAGCGATCCTAAATGACACAGGAAGCAGCACTGCCTGATTGAGTCGGTCTCTGCATAACAGGAGCCGTACTGGGAATCTTCACTTTAGTGCATAATTGTGGTAATCCAAAAACATTCTTAGCAAAATGTATCTTCTTGCGTATGAAACACACTTGAAGCTGTTGATTGATGCACTAAGAATTGCTCCATGCACCATCTGTATCCATCTGAACGTGCTTGAACACTGTTTAAAAACCTCACTTGATCACCAGAACATTAGATAGAAGTGGTATTTTTGTTAATAGAGTGTATTAATAAAGCTCAAATGACATCTCACTTCATTCAGCCCTATCAAATACCTTCAATGTATGATTAGTTTAAAATTAGAGAAGTCTCACTGAACATGTATTAATGCTTCAAGCTCCAACTCTCATGAGTCTCACTAAAATTATTGCACTGAACCACAGACTTATTTTGGAAGAAATCAAGAAGCGGCGTTTAAAATCTTAATAATTAAAAACTCAAAGCAGTTTTAGAAAGAGAAACCTTTAGAAGTTTTTCTCCCTTTTTTATATACTTCTCCCTGCCTAACAGGAAATTTGACCAAAAACTTTGAAAGTTGTCTCAAAAACTCGTATAGAAACATTCTTCAAACAGAACCCTTTTAACCCAGGCCTTCTCATTTATATATTAATTAGGATGTATCTCAGAACATACCAGTGATGCATTCTTTCACTAATTATCAGTTTCTTGCCACTGAACATCACTGTCTGGGAAATTGTTAGGAATATAATGACCTTAAAATCATTACAAATACAAAATTATTTTAACTACTCCCCAGCCTATCAGAGATCCTCACAGCCTCTGTGACGTCTCACATACAATCACAGAGTCACGGAATCAGAATCATAAAATCACAGTGCTGAGACACTGGAACAGTTTCCTGGAAACACAGAGGATGCCCCATCCCTGGAAGTGGCCAAGGCTGGGTTCAACGGGGCTTGAAGCAACTTGGGATAGTGGAAGGTGTCCCTGCCCATGGCAGGAGTGGAACTGGATGATCTTTATGTTCCTTTCCAACCCAAACTATTCCATGATTTTGTGACTGTGCCATCCATTAGCCCTCCATGGATATCTGGATGTCTCTGAGCATCTCCGATGACACCAGAGGACTTTCTGAGGACAACAGAATCAAGTCCCTTGTGAGAAAGTCCAGTGCTTACCTCAACACATGTACCTGTGAGGGGCTGAATCACTCCCTGAATCCCACAGACAGCAAAAGGCAGCTCTGGCCTGGCTCTGACGGCAGTGCAGGGCCTGGTTTGCTCCCAGACCTGCATGAGGATGCCCGGGACTGACGTCTTCCTCCGTCAATTGCCTTTCATCCAGGGAGACAGAGGTGAGAGGCAACGAATATGACTCAGAATTTTATGTCATTACGTTCAGCAAAAGTTTTTTATCTGGGCCATTTTTAATGATGGACTCATTTTACTGAGTCTTAATTCCAGATAAAATCCCAGAATAAAAAAAAATATGGAAAAAGCCATTCATAGATATAATGGGTTTACTACCAGACACAATTCCTTTCCTTCCCAGCCATAAGCTGGGGATGGCTCCAGCTGAATATTTTAGAGGGACTCCTCAGATCTATATTTCATCAGCTGCATAATTTCACTCCTTAGTCCTGAATCTGGAATTTCACCTTGACACATGAAGCTCTCCATCCACACCGCCTTCCTCTGCTCAGAGAGCTGCTCCCTTCTCAGGAGAGCTCATTTCCCAACAACACCAATTACTGTCACCTCCTTTTCCTTGACATTAATCTCAAGACAAGCACAACTTAGCTGTGCTTAGGCCTGCCAGGCTGATCTGCAACTGCTTGAACAGTTGCATTTTCCCTTCTTGGGTGCAGCAGCACAGAAAACAGCTGTGCTGCCTTTAGTTTAGGGGGAAAAAAGCCTTCATTGGCTATTTTATTCTAAAATATCCCATCTAAGGCTTATTTTTATAGAATCCAGTCTAAGACAAGATGCTCATTGGAAACCAGGCAGCACAGGCAGCATCTCTCATGTATACACTTAATTAGTAGATTTTGTTTTGGAGGGGGGTGGTTTTGGATTCTTGCTTGATTATAATAGTCCCGAAGAAACTGATTAACCCAAAGTGAGTGATTTCAGTCAGAACATGCTTATAGGGAGGGAAACTGAGGAGGTACCAACCGTTTTAGCCAGTCTTTGACATATTAAAAAGAATAATTAATAGTTCTGTTATTTTTTGCTCAGCTTTGAGAAGGCAAGAACTAAAACAATTTATACAGACTAATGATGTGACCATTGCTACACCTGTGTTTACATGTATTCAGTCCCACGGCTGACCTGTCCTCGTCCTGCTGCCTTTCAAACGGCCAGGATGCCTCAGGAACGGAGATAATCTGTGTATAAAACCAGATTTAAACATTTGCACTGGAAACAGGAGATGGACCATGATTTGAATCCATGGTTCTGCTCAGACACGGAGCAACATCCCCAACCTCTGTGTGCCTCTGCCTCTGTCTCGGGGTTAATCAGGAGCTTAATAGCATATATACCACACTATTTTAATATAGTCCAACAATTTCATGGGAGTAGAGTCCAGGCATTTCCTCAGGGGGCAGGGAGTGGGAGCTGGCTCTGGTTTTAATTACAGTAATTGAGTTCATTATCCATAGCTGTCTTTTGACCATACACAGAGTAGGAAGGCAATACGACCCCATGGGAGAGGAAAGCTCCAGAAGTCTGATATCTGAGCTTGTTTTGTTCCTAATCTGCTCCATAAAAAAGCCTCTTCACCTCCGACATCCTTTCTCTTGTCATCTCATTTCAAGTGTTTTAGTGCTAAAACAAAATGTGTCCTTCACTATATTTTTATATAATACTTAAAATGATGTGGTTCCCATCTGATCTGCAATATCTATAAAGTGCTGAGATATAACACCAGGTTATGATTTCATACCATGATAAGGGTCTTTCCATTTAATTGTCTGTTTCTGGTATTTAGATATGAATTTCCCATATAAGCACCTAGCACCCATTAATTCCAAAAAGAAACTCACTCTTATGGGAGACTGCAGCTGTAATTGGGTTTCTTCAGGTGGGTTTTGCTCTCCAATAACGTCCAAGGCTTGAAGATGACACCTCCCTGTGTGATCAGTGGTGAGGCGTAACTGCTTTGAACTCCCTCAGGGGAGGGAGTGAAGCTCCAGATTGAAGCCATTTAAAGTCCTACTGGGCATCAAAATCCGCCTTTACCACTGGCTTAGCATGGAAAGGTTCTGGGAAGGGGGTGAATATAGAGGTGGCTTCTGTGAGAAGCTGCCAGGAGCTTCCCCTGTATCCGACAGAGCCAATTCCAGCCACGAGATGTTCTCAATTGATTTCAGCAGCTCCCAACATCTGCAATGCAGATATCTATGAACCATTTGCACTGGGAAAGAGAAAAATCCTTTTAAGCATGGTTCCTCTGATGCATTTGTAATGTCCAACCTTCTCATGGCTTGATCTGCTCCCAGGAAAACTAATTTATCCCTTCTGATGCTAAGGAGCATCTCAGCTGATGGTGTTTACATTGCAGATGTCTGTAAATGGTCAGGCACCAGCCTATATTTACAATTTGGATCTTCACCAGCAGATTCAGCCTGAAACATGAGACTTCCTGATCCTTAAAGTCCACCTCATGAAATCAGAATTACATGTAAAGTGCATTGTTTGTAGTCAGGCAAAGGAAACTGGGCAAAGTAACTCGTGCTTCTGGAGAACCACTGCTGCCTTTGTACGGGGAATTTTGTGGCTACACTTCTGAAAGACATCTCAGACACTCGATTTTCTGGATATTTTTCCAGCCCTAAATAATTTCAGCCCCCTGAAAGACTTAATTTCAGCATTTATTCCTATATCAGCTGCTCCACGTTTCCAGTGCACCCACAGTTGCACATCCATCTCGCAGTGCGTACACAGAAATGAATAGGATTTTAATATGACCAGGGGGAAGTACTATGAAACCAAACAAGATTACATTCCAGAAATTAAATGAGGTTACATCTCAGCTACCCAGGTCGACGGGAGGATGGAGGAACGGACTGCATTAATTAAAAAAGATGATGTTCAGACACGCATTCCTGTCTATGTGAAGGTTGATACCAGCCATTTGCTGAGGCTCCCATCGAGCTCGCCGCCGAGGTTGGAAGGGGAGGTGCATCTTTGAAAGGCGGAAAAATGCTCTCCTTTGGGCTTGGTTTGCAGAGAGGAGCTGCTCCCGCAGCATTTTGGTGGTGGAATGTCTTCTTTAGAGCACCTTCATCTCTTCTGGTACACTAAGGTTTGGACTGGGGTTTTAGAGTGTAGCAATACCACCGCAAGCTGGCTTTACATGATTCCCTGACTGCCCTTTGCTGTGCACGGGCACTGAGGTAAATTTGCACAGGAATGAGAATCCCTAATCCTGCAGTTCCATAACCCTGGTATCTCCCCAGCCTCCTCAACAAAGCAAACTATGTAAATTTTTCATGGTTTCCCGTCAGAATAAAAATATGATGGACCTCCAGCCTCCGGGTGCTACAGCAAACCTGGTTTTAGCAAAGGAAAATTGAAACAGAGAGAGAGAGAGAGGCCTTTCTACCAAGAATCCTCCCTCAAATCAGCCTGAAAGCACATTTAGCTGCCTGTAGCATTTCCTTTTGACAAAGAAAGAAGTAATAATCATCCCCAGCTGTGACCCGAGCAATAAACACATTCCTATTGTCATTCTCAGGCCATAAACCCACAGTTTCTCTGCTGGAAACAAAGAAGCGTTCAGGTGCCAAGCGTGAAGGGCTGTTATTTGTACAAAAACTGCACTTTGAGGGGAAGTTCACAATCGCTCTGAGAAGTACATGTGCTTTCAAGCCGTGTGAACCCACCGCTCTCAGCGGTCTGCACATCACCGAGTTGATGTTGACTTCTCTCCAGCCACGGAAGACACAGAGTTTAAAACATTACTGTGTTCTTCCAATTCAATTTGCCATCTTGTGCCTTAGATGGCTCACCTGCTGCGGACCTAATTCTGCTTCCAGTTATACAAGGGTAAACCAGCAGGAAAAGCTCTCCCCTACCCTGAGTTATATCAGAAGAAGGAAAAAAAGCCATAGTGGTTCGCTTTGTTATGAGGACTGTACAATAGCACCAACCCTCCTAAGATCTAAAGAAAGGTGTTCCAAGAAACCCATGGCAATAAAACACATTTTTTTCTTTGATTTCAGCAGAAAGTATCCGTCTACTAAGCCCTAAAGGGGACTTACACAGGGGTTTATGGAAATTTATTAGGTATTTCATTATTCGCTCCTTTTAATTTTGAAGAATAATAATCATTATTATGGTAATGCTGTTATGACCCAGTATATCAACTGGTTTTAGAGAACAAAGAATTGTCTGAAAAGAGCTATGAATTGTCTGAAAGGATATGATTTATCTGAAAGCACTGTGTGGATGTCTGTACCTTGGTTGTTTCCCTCCGCTCTTTCAGAATCACTGGAAAGTAAGGATTTGTTGGGGATGATTAATCTCATGTTGAAATAAGTGTCTGCAGTAAGTCAAAGGAATCATCTGTTTCTCTGTATTACTCACAGCAAGACATTCAGCTCCAGCTGAGCTCTGTTCATCAACAATGCAGATATTTCACTTTATGGGAGATGTTTAATCATGGGGTTAGACTGTAAGGTTATCCTGCCACGAAGGGAAAATTAATTTGTATTTTGAGGTAAGATTTCTGTCCTTTAAATGCAGGTACTCACAGGTGTGGTGCTGCTGTTCGCCAGCATTATTTGTGCAACCTGAAAGTTTTTATGGGTTGATGGGAATGGACACAGTGACCAAACATACAGAGAAGATGAGTCAGAAAACTGCCAACTCTGAGTTGTATCCATCTCAGAGTATCATCATCTGCTTACTATGAAAATCATCCTATAAATTACTACTCTTCCTGTGAACTGTAGTTTTGCCATCCAGAGAAATCTGCATCTCTTTGTGGGATAAAATCAAAGTTTCACTGGATTTCTACAGCTATGGAGGCCGACTGGAAGGAATGGGTTGTGGAGGATTCACTTTGAAATGCCTGCAGCTTATAGTCAGTTCACTTACAGCTATTTCCTAGCATCCAAATCCCATTAGAAACCCCCAAATTCAGTGTTTTCCATGGTTCTGAGGGGTTAACCTGGGTTTCTTCTCCCTTTGCTAGGTGTTGAAAATCCAGAGGAGTGAAAATTATGTTTTCTTTCCTCCTTGTCCGTGTGATCCCTGCAGATCCCTGCCCTTTGCACTGCACTTGACTCTAAGGAAGAGCACACAGCCCTTAAGCTTTAAGCACACTGTCAAAAATCATTATGTCTCTTAGATTTCTTCTTGCAGGGAAGACAGGTTGGTGAAAAAAAATAAAGAAAAAGGACCAGATTCTTGGAGTACATTTCAGGAAGATGCTTTATCCTTAGGATTCAGAGGTGTTATATAACGGAGTAATAAAAGAAGAAAACATTGTAGGTGGTTTTGTTGTGGTTTTTTTTCTTTTTTCTTTTTTAATTTTTTTTTTCTGTACTTGTTACTACAGTCCTGAAAACCTGCTCAGCAATAATTAGAGGCATATTTTGTGTGGATTTCTTTGTCTGTCCTGGCTGTTTCTGTGGAACCTGTGGAGTGATCAGGATGCAGAGCAGAGAGAACAGGAGTTGGCAGGAAAAGCACCTTTCCTCCCAAATACCCCTCTCTGCACTCTGTGTGCTTCAATATTTCATGTTCACTACCTCCTATCCACAGGAAAGTCTTCTGTGACGTCCTCTGCAGCATTCCCTGCTCCATCAACCACGCCATGGATTCTGACTCTGCTACAGCCCTTGTGCACAGGAGAGAGGAGAGTTCCTGGATTTGCTCTGGATAAGAAAGCTCCAGGAGCCAGTGGTAGGTGCTGGTCACCAAATTTTGCAGAACATGAGAGTCCTGCCTTGGAAGGTGATGTAAAAGCAGTGGGATTGGGGGAATCCCAAGTGGGACACCAGGAGACACTTTGCACAGCTCAGGAGGAGTGGCTGTGTTCTCCTTTATATCTGGACTGTGCTGAACTTCGAGGGCCCAAACCAATGGGGACCAGTATTGGCATCCCATTACATCACCCAGACTGGCAGCATCTTTGCTTGTTATTTCTTACAAAAGAAACTGGGGGGCTCCACAAGTCTGGAGAACATTCCTCCAGCACCCAAAGTCCATTTGGTAAATCTGCAGCAACACCTTCTGAACCCTCCCCATAAACCAGCTCGTTTTCCATGCCCTGCTGCCCCAGAAAGCTTTTCTGCTTCAGGCAGTGAAAGGAAGTTGAAACAAGGCCTGGCTGTGCATTCTGGGCACTTCACAGGGAACATGACACACACATCTTCCTTTCCTACAGACCCTCCTTCGTCCTTCCCCCGCCCTGCTCATTGTGTGCAGTTAATTATGTTTTCTGAGGCGCTCTTTAATTCCAATGGAGGATAAAAGCTGGCTGCAACAATGCAGCACATCCCCATAAAGGCAGGAAGAGAAAGAAAGAGAGATTCCAGCTTCATAGTGGGTGACAAATCACTCAGTCAATTCTTGGCTGCCAGCTGATAGGATTATCCTAAAGAGGCTTTGTGAGGCTTGGTCTTTGTGCACACACACTCGTCCAAATTAAGTGATAATCTTTTTGATGCTTGAATTAAATAATAATGTGAGGATATCAGGCACTGATCACTTCAAACAACAACAAATACCAATCTAGTATCTTACTAATCATTAAAATTAGCCCAGTGAAAACAGCAGATCCTCAGCTTTTATGAACTGGCATTTCTCCACTGAAATCAGTGGCACTGGATTAATTTTCCACTGGGGGGAATTTGAGCCATTATGTTTTTATATTATTGTTAAATGCTACATTAGGGCTGGCACTGCACCGAGCCATTGTAGGGAGAGATGTACATAAAATTATCATAACAATGGACTTAATTGTGAACTCATTTCCTTTTTGCAGCGTTTCAGTTAATTTTTACAGTTATTCATTCAAAAGTGGAACATACCTTGGACAGACAGAGGTGCAAAGCACAGCATGGTGTTAAAAGAAATATATTTTGTGATTCTGTGGTTCTGTGGTATGTGACTGAGTACATGACAGTACTCAGTTATTCTCTCTTATGCACCCACACATTGCAGGCAGAGGCAAAATTCCCCCGTGTTTCTCAGCCCAGCTATGAAGCAGAGAAGGATATTACAAGCAGAGGCCTCCACTATAAACCAAACTCTTAAAGAGCAAAGGAGTTATTTTCTCGTAAGGATTCAGTTTTGGGTTCCAATTATCACAATTTGGCAAGTTAACTAAGTTGTGGTAATGGCCCATATGCACAACGTAAGCCCTCAGGAAACATTAATGCAGGATAACTGAGCTCTTTTCTATGGATGCTTGGCCTTTTCATTAGTGCCAAGTAAAATATATGAAAATTATTTCAGTGAGTTTAAGTTACAAGACAGTTCATTACACGTGCCACGTGGCTGACAGAGTGCATCTCATCAGTATCCATTGCTCAGGTGATGATAGAACGTTAATTGGCTCATTAATTTGAGACTTCAGCTCGTACATGGTACGTCGAATTTTCCTTGCCTGGTTCAGGTTTCCAGCCCTTCCAAACGGAATGTAACAATCCTTGCCAGCACAGGAGGGAAAATTTCTTCCCCTGTTAATTCGGGAGTTTCTCTTCTCTACACACCCAAGCAGTGCCTGCTTCAGCTCCTGTGAGGCTCTTCCTTCCAACAAGCTGTCACCACTGTCCCTATTTTGTGAGCCAAAAGGAGCCAATCTGCTCCTCCAGACCAAACCTCTGTAACAGCCCAAAATTCCATCCCACAACTCATTTTGCCCACCCAGTGATTAGTCTCAAACCAGTCTTGATTCAAATATCCTCTCCATGAAGATTTTACGAATGATCCCTGTCCCCCTGCTTTATTGTCTGTTCTTGTTTCTGGTTTGATCTGTCTGGCTTTAATTTCCTCTTAGTGTCTTCTGTTTTCCCATTCTTTGCCAAACTGCAAGGATGCCAGAGTCAGAATTATGCCTTCTGTAGGTACTTAGACATCAGACATAAAGGGATAACAAGGCTTATTATGGAGTTCCTTCCCTTTCGGTGTTTTAAAAAGTTATTAATGTATAAAATTTTACGGCTCCAGTTGCTGGGTCTTTCCATTATCATTTTGTGCTATTAAAAAAAAAAGCTGCAAAAAAAAAATCTCTCAGTTAATGCAGAAGAGCCATGAATTAATACTACCAGCCCACTCTGTTTTATTTGGCGTCCTGACTCGCTAGACTGTTGGGTCTGCTGTAAATTCAGTTATGCAAATCACCCACTGCTCTCCCAAGCCAGGGGATGTCCTTGTGCTTGTGCTCCACACGGATGGAGGGCAGCAGAAGGGGTCATCACACTGGGTGCCTTTCCACACTGCTCTCTGGAGTTATTAGCTCACCTGCCCGACCTCTAAAGCTTAACCAGGGCGATGTTGTGTCTGGGCTAATTAATCCTGTTCCTCCGTGGAGCTAATTAGCTGGGGTGCTGTGATGTGGTGGCTGAGTTATCACGTCAGGTTCTGGTTCTGTCTCGATTTCCCCCAGCTTTGGGATGTCTGTGCCTTTCTTGAAACCGTGTTATGCACACACAGCTAAACATGAGGAGTGTCCCACTAGAGAAGACCCTGGAGAGGTATTAAAAAATGCATCAACTATGTGAATTAATTAGAGTATCAGGGACTGTTTACTCATCATTTCTGAATGTACAGGAAAAGCTTTTTATGTCAAGATCTTAGAAATGTTACCCAAACCCCCATGTCTAAATCAGTGACAAAACCAAACTCTAGCACCAAAAAGCCCCAAACGAAACTACTGAAAAACAAGTGAAGTAATCAGAAAGAAAAGAGCTGACAGAAGATCAGGGAAGTGAAGCTCCCCACATCACTTTTCAGTTTAAATCACTGATTCCAGTCACGGCTAATTACCTGAAGACCATCATGAGCAGTTGACTGGACGTGGTTTCCTCAGTTCTTTAACCCCACGCAGTAGGAGGACATGGATTTACCAGTTTCATAATCCTGACATGATACAGATTTGTCATTTATTGATGTAGAAGCACAACTTGTTCCCAGTTTAGGGAGGAAAGGGCCTAAAATGTGTAAAGTCACTAGGGAAGGCTCTGAACCTGCCTTCAAACAGAGGAAAAAACTCAGGCTGTATTAAATGGCAGGAAAAGAAAGTACCATTGAGTGAAAGAATCTTTGCTTTTTTGGAAGATCCCAGTTCTCCAAGCATCTGAAATACACAGAAACTGGCACTGCAACCTTCAAAACTTCAGGTGACCTGAAGGGATGATTTATTTGCCCAAAGAAGCCTTGCAAACCAGCTGACATTCACCTGTCCCTCAGAAGTGACAGCGTCTCTGACAGCTGCACAAATCCAGTTCACACCTCCAGAGTGAACACACTTTTCAGCTGCTGTCAAGGCCCAGGCTTCTGTTGAAAGGTGTATTTGGCAAATGGAAACAGTCTGCCTTGAACTTGTTTGGGTTTGGGAACCTGCCAATGTCATGCTGACACTGGATTGAAAGAAGTTCCCTGACGAGGCTCGGATTAAGAAGGTCATGGCTTCCTTGGAGCACTCTACACTTGGAGAAAAACACAACTTCCATGAAGTAAAATGCAAAATAATTGAGCTAGTTGGAGTAGTCATGTGCCTGTGAGGGTTTGTTTCTTAGTGAGTGCTCTTTGGGGTACATCCTGATGGAAAGACAACTTTTAATTGATGTTTGGAGAGGAATCTGGAATGATTTGCTTGATGACTTGCTGGGATGACTCATGTCCAGCAGGAAACAAGGCAGTGATAAACTCAAATGAGGCTGTGGGAGGCAACATGCTAAAAGCTCATTATAAGCATCATTCTTTTAACCAGTTTTATGATGCAGAACAGAATCCAGGTTATTGAAACCATTTGACAGTGAAGGGCAGATAAGGACTAGGGTGGGACGTGCTTTCAGGCAATATCTCCTTCTCTATGTAGAAAATCTGGAGAGTAACTTTTAAAAGAACCTGAACTCAGAACAATCCAGTTCTCCTGGCATGCTCTGGAAACTTTGGAAGGAATTCTTCTACTTATTTGGAGTGGCTGATGCTCTGTGAGGTGACAGTGTTAATGTGATTTACAGAGAGATGAAACATAGACAAGCTGTGATTAAAAGGGCCAGGAAGAGTCCAACTCCACAACCACTCTGTGAAGGAAAGGATCCCAGGAATCCTTGATTTTAGTTCCCTGTCTTTCACATAGATGAAGATCTGTAGTGGGTTGACCTTGTCTGGATGCCAGGTGGCCACTTTATATAAAAGCTAAGAGAAAGGAGGAGAAAGTGGAATATTCTTAATTATCAGCTTTGTCTTCTGAAACATGCCCTACTTCCCGGGAAGAGACTGGATGTCTCCTGCTGATGGGAAGTAGATAACAAATCTTTCATTATCATTGCATCCACACACAGCCTTTGCTTTTGCTTTATTGAACAGCCTTCATCTTGACCCACAAGCTTTTTTCCACCTTATTTTCTCCCTCTCCATTCTGCTGAGGAAGGGAGTGACAGTGGCTTGGTGGCATCTGGTATCCAACCAATGCCAGCCACCCCAAGGCAGTTATCAACTTTTTCTTTGGTTTAATTTCCCCTGGGCTAAACCACAGCCCCATCCATCTTTGCTCTTGGACTGTGCAGTTTTGTCCCTGATTAAGGAAGGTCTGACTCACACTGCCTGTTATTTGATAGTCAGTGGGAAAAATGCTTATAAGGTGTGATTTACAGAACATATTTTGTGAATCTCCTTGGAGTTTAGATCAGTAATTAGAAACTAGATTTGACTCCTTGATCATCAATGGACAGGAACCACTTCTGTTGGAAAATAAAATCCCTCATTATAGCAAATAAATCACGTCTATGTTCTTCTGAATCCTGTTTTCATTCCACTATAAATTATGGATTTCCTGAGTGGGGATACAGGAAAGATCTACATTTCTGCACAACCAAGTAAGTTGACTCACACCCTATTCATTTATTTGCCATTCCTGTTGTAATATATACATGGAAAATTTCAGAGGTGTCAATATTATTCATGGTATCTTTTAATAATCATGGTGTGGGGTTTTTTGAAAAACAAGGCTTCTTACTGAAGACAACAGTTCAGTGATGAAGAAAGAATGAGAATAAACCCTAGTAGACACCTATGATTTTCTTATTTTTGTGAGAGCTCTGTCCTTGATATTTCCAAAATTAGCAGCAAGACATGCATAGGAAATTCTTAATAAGTACTCATTAGGCAGTCATCACTACCCAATTATGCTAATGAATCAGAAGAAATGGGAACTGGTAAAGGAGGGACTGCACTTTTAGATGAAGCTTCCAGAAGATCTGAATCAGGGAGCATTTCAAGGCGTTCCTCAGTGAAATACCAATAGAAGAATTGTAGAAATGTGGTGATGTTTAAGGAGAGTTGCATAGAGTTTTTAGCAGGCAACCAAAAATAAGCCACTTGTTTGCTTGGGGAATTAAATCCTGGTGGAATAGAGTGGAATATAACTGGCACCAATAGTGGGGATTTTGGGCGTAACAAGATGTTAGTGGTTGCATTTATAAAGGTTTTAATAGGACCTTGTAGAAACAGGAGGTGGAAAAGAAGCAAGAGACAAATATAATGAGAAGAATCCTGCAGCTTTTAGCTATCAAAAACCTTCCTGACTAGTCTAAATTAAACTCTTAGGTACCCTCAATCATCTGTGAAGAAAGACAGATACTTACAGAGAGTGATTCATCCCATCTTAAAATATTTGTTTAACATGTCTGCAAAAAATGTCTTCTTAGAGGTACCTAGAAGTACCTTTCTCTTTTTTTCTCTCTGCTTCTTATTTGACATTAGAAGGAATCTTATCAACCAGATGAGGCACATGTTTAGATTTTGAACAGCTGTTGGACGCTAAATGGTGTTTCGAGTTTATCTTCAAACCTGAGCAGGACTGGGATTCAAGGTCTCAGAAATATTTCAAGTTGTTCTTCTTGTGACGAGTGTTTGATTAGAGAAGGCTTGAAATTTCCCAAGTGGATTTTCTTCCTCTTCAGAAAATGCTGATGTATAAGGGACAACATGGTTGACCAAAAAAAAAAAAAAAAAATTTTTATAAGGTCACTATATAAATACAGAATATATAGTCTCAGTCTAATCTTGAAATACAGTTTAAAGAGAAATTTCATGTGGAGAAGAGCAAAAGGTTTGGCTATAACATGGTTTATTGCCATTATATTGCATGCTGCTCCATATATCCTTCCTTTCAAAGGTGTAACAACATAAGCCTGGATCCTAATGCAATGGAAAAATAGGAATTACCTCCAGCTACGTGTGGGAGCTTTCATTTCTCTTCTTTGTAGTCAAATATCTGGGTCCCTGTGGCTGTCCTGCTTCGATGTAATTGCTCTAACACTGACTTTGTATTTCTGTCTGCTTTCTAGGCTGAAGAAGCCTCCCTGGATTCCTCTAGGAGTGGAATTCTGCTGCTTAAATGTGTAGCTAAATCAGCCAGCCCAGGCTGCCTGCAAAATCAAGAGTGATTAAATCAAAATAATCAGTGTGATGTCAAGCTAAAGCAGCTGGATCATTCCCAAACAAACCCCCACCAAACTCCACCTTCCCAAACAGGGAAGGTACAAAGGAGTACAGAAAGTTTCTCACTTTTGACTGATCATGGAATCACGGAATGGTTTTGGTTGGAAGGGACCTTAAAGCTCATCTCATTCCAACCCCCTGCCCTGGGCAGGGGCACCTTCCACTGGACCAGGTTGCTCCAAAACCCATCCAACCTGGCCTTGAACAACTCCAAGGTTCAGGAATCCACAGCCTCTCTGGACCTTTCACATGATAAAATCTCAAAAAAACCAAAACAAACCAAAAAAATTCACTAAACAAGCCACAAAAAACCCAAAAGAAAACAAACAAAAAAAACAAACAACAAACAAAACAAAAACAAACCAAACCAAAATAACAATCCCCCTCAAAGAACAAAAAAAAACCCCAAAAAACAAACAAAAAAAACAAACAACAAACAAAACAAAAACAAACCAAACCAAAATAACAATCCCCCTCAAAGAACAAAAAAAAACCCCAAAAAACAAACAAAAAAACCAACAAAACCAAAACAAAATAGAACAAAGAAAACCACACAAAAAACCCACAAAACCAAAACCAAGCACAGTAGCCTAAAAATATCCATACTACAGAAAAAATAATATGGAGCCAAAGATTCTGGAGAGCACTGGACACGTTCAGTCAGAAAAAGAATCTTCACAGTTTTCCAATAGAATAACCATGGAGAAATTTTTTGCATGATTTTGAAAAAAACAAACTTCTTTATTTTTAATCTTTGCAGGCTCTGTACAGAGGCTCAAGCGTTGAGCCTGTCATAATCTGCAATTTTACACCATTATCTGTCTGAACAATTTGAGAGGAATGGCTATTTTTATCAAGCAATTTTCAAAGGAATATATATATTATTTCCACCATATCTCGTACGTGTTTATTGCTGAGATGAACAAGCCTTTTAAACATTCCTGGTAAAATCACTTTAAATAGCGCGTTTGAGGACGGCAGTTCTTTACCAGCTGACGCAAATCAGACAGGAAAATAAAAGATATAACGATCTGTCAATGCAATAGAGGGGTAAAAAAATCCTTATTTTACGTCATCACATGGCTGAATAAAGGGTAGCAGGGACCAGAGAGCACAAACCAGCATAATAGTACCCAATTTCTGTTCTAATATTATCTCTTTAATATATTGTTAGCCACAGCTAATGGCTTAATCTGAATGTGGAACAAACAGGACAAAGTAGGACTTCTTTCAGGCCAATTCTGAAAATAATGGAAAATAGATTCTTTAAGTAAGACTTCTTTTGCCAGGTACAGTTGAAAAGGTGATGAAATGAATTTAGGAGGACGTGTGTAGTTCTGACATGGAAATTTTCACATTAAAATTGGAATCTATTTCAGCAACTGGTCAAGACAAGGATTAAACAATGAAAACTGACTCTGTTATCTATACCCAAAACTGTGAGTCGTGTTTTATATCAGAAGGGAATCAGCAATGAGGGAGTTGTTAGGATTAAGGAATTTAACCCAACACTTTGAGTGTTAGCAATGGATTTAGATGTACTTGCCTGCTCTGTGACAGATTCTGACATTGATTTGAAGGTTTGTCACATAGGTCCAGCCTTTACAAGGTATTTATAGGTATTTATAGGTAGGACTCACCACCAAGAGGTTTGGGTGGGACTCACTTTACAAAAATCCCGGTGTTTGTAGGACAGGGGCAGGATTCAGATCCATGTGCAGGTGTGTAAATGTGAGGCTGAGAGTCAGGTCATAAAGACCACACATTTGTCAGCTCTATTCCAGTTCCCCATAAAGTAACCATCCAGAATCATGGAACCACAGAACGATTTGGTTTGGGAAGGACCTGAAAGATCATCCCATTCCACCCCCTGCCATGGGCAGGGACACCTTCCACGCTTCAAATTGCACTAAATATTTATGTTTATGCATCTAAATCATCTCTTAAATTGACCCCTAGAGATTAAAGACCTAAATATTTCTAAAGGTTTGGGGTTTAGGACTTTTCAGTGGACAAGCACAAGCCTATGGCACAGTTTGAGATGCCAGTCTTTTATAGGATGGACTTATTAACTCTGGACATCATCTCACTTCAGTGGCACAAAGAATGTGCCCTTATGTGCAGATGATGCTATTTAGCTTGACAAAAATTGTTGGTGATCGGAGTCTCAATATAATGATCATTCTTTGATTCAGTTGTAGCAAATTACCTCTTTGGCCCTTCCTTTTAAAATATTTTTCTGCTTGGGTAAAAAAGGCCAAAAAGAATTGACATTTTTCATATTAATTTTTTTACTAATGAACAAGAAAAACAAAGCAAGGAAAGCCTTTAAGGAGCATTCTAACCTCCATCAGAAAATATGAAAATGCTTGGACTGACTGGTTATCCCTGAAATCCACAGTCAATTTTCTTTTTGACATTTTAAAAAATTCACTACTCAGGTATTTTTTTTTTTCTGTAGATAATAGAAAATAATGGAACGTTCTTTTCTTCTAGATTTTATATTCACCAGCTCTGAGAAAGAAAGCCAAGGGAATCTGCAAAGAACAGAAAGATCTGTTCCATGCATAGGATGATGAAGAGCACTGAATAATCTTTTTCCCCTAATCATACAATAACCAACGTCGTGGTACCCTGATGCTCTCCACTATCATGAAAAACTGCAAATAAAATCTTCCACTGCTATTTGAAAGGTACAGGAATCCCATGTTAACACCAATATTCTTAGTGGCAAGCTACTTTCAAATGAGATTTACAGAAAACAACCTGTTTACAAATTTGCTGCCTGACATTTGACAGCAAACATCCAGGTGGTTTTCCTTGGCTCAGAAATTCCTTCCGTAGATGTGTCCCTGTGTACGTTCACCTACTCACAACCACTTTCTAGAACACTCCTGTGGATGCATAAATTGCTTTTGCCCCCCCTCTTATTTCAATATTTCATCAGAGGAACTGTGCCAGCTCCTGAGAGAGATGCTATCGGTTTTCCAGAATTCCTTTGGGGATCATTGAATGACCCTGCCAGAGTTATTCCCATGTTCATCCCATTTGGCTCAAAGAGAGCTGAGCAATCCCCCTTTGTGCATAAATTATTCAGAGCCTCTTTATTGCTTCATAAGGTTAATGTGAGAACAACAGTCGGTAGAGAACAGCTGAACTCAGTTTGTTCAGAGATGTATTAAAAACAATATTTCAGTGGTAAACCATCCCAGGATTTCCACAACACAATCCTCCCACTCCAGCAGCAGCAACAAATGCCAAGCTCTGTAATTAATGTTATGGGGAAAGTTTGGAGATGCAAAATTTAATTACCTGCACTAAATTTAGCCAGAAAATCAGGTTAATTACCCTGTTTTAAGGTACCATGGAGAATAAAATGCAGATGATGGCTAAAAAACACTGAGTGGTAACTGAAAAATGAAGTCTTGTGAAAAGTCCAGTGGTGTTTAATGGCCAGGTCCTGGGTTCACACCCTTTGTGAAGGTCATTCTAGCTCCACTGTGAGGTTTCACTTCCTGCTGGGAAAAAAGTTTATTTTTAATGATGTTTGATATTGATTTTAGAACAATTCTTCAACTCAGTTAGATACCAAAACTGATGTGGGAGCTAAGTAGTGAAAAACTTGGCATTTTGGGGTTTTTCTCCTCATTTCTCCCTTCATTAAGGACAAACCAAGCAGTTTCTCCTCTCTGTAATTTATTTTCTTTTCCAGCAATAAGACAGAGGTCTCACTTGTTTGGCCCGAGTCACACCTTGGTGCTGGCTGAATTCTGCTCCACATAAATCAGGAAAACCTAAAACTTTAATGGGAAGAGCCCTGCAGCCCCCACTGACACCAGCCCTGACATCTGAGCCGATGTGCAGCAGCAGCAGCAGAATTGTTCAGTCCCCCTCTGTGGTTGCCTGTGCACCATCTTTTGCTGAATGATGAACAAGATTGAAGTGGGTCCTGTAAAGGTTACAGATGGATTTTCTGAAAGCACAAATTATCTTGGATTTCAGTAACATTTTCCTGCAGGAATGAAAAGCTGCTGCCATCAACGTGTGCCCTGCCCCGGAGCAAAGAGCTGCCTGTGGCCACGGGCAGAGCAGGATTCAGCCTCACTGGGATGGCCTGGAGAGCTAAAGCCAAAAGATAACAGGAAGAGATAAAAGCAGTAAGCAAAAATAGAAAAAAAAAAAACAGAAAAAACCCAATTTTTTCCTGCCTATTCGCCAACAAATAAAGCAGTAAGAAAAAAAAACCCCAACAAAAATCAAATAATGTTTCTGACCTATTGTTTCTGACCTGTTGTGAGTCAATGCACACTGTATTCCTAGAACTTGGTGGAATTACCACAGCAGGGAACACGCTATTTTTACAGGAAAGAAAAGAAAAATGGACATTTTGAAATGACGGAAAGAGAAATCCACAAAACCTTTTTTTTTTTTAATTTACGTATCAGAGTTCTTGAATTTGAGTTATAATGCCAATCTCACCGCTTCATAAACATCCTACCATGAGACACACAAGTACAGGAGTTAAATTAAGAGCCAATTCTATTGATGAATGATTAGGAAATTTAATTAGGGATACTCCCATTATTTGCCCTTCCCCATTTATAAGTAATAAGAGGAGGTACTAAGAGCTGCACTAATCCAGATTCCTCAAAGGCTGAGGAATGCTCTTCCATGCAGAAAAAGGGGGTGTCATGATGATTTATCAGCTGAAAGGCAAGAAATGAGCACTTCACTGCTCAGTTGTCTTTCTAGCCAGGTATTTACCCATCAGCAGGCACTTTTAGGCTGCCACAAATCTGGAGTAGCAGCAGAGCAGATATTTAAGGAAGTGATCGATGGGCTTGGAAGTCTAAAGTGGTGCCCATTGCTTACAGCCTCCTGTGCTCCAGCAGAAAGGGAAAAGAGAGAGGAAAAAAAAGCAATTTTGAAGTTGTAAATAAATTTTATTTACTTTGCTCGCTCACTTTTTCCCATCGAGATTTTATTCATTAAGTTAAAAGGAGAAGGGATCTCTGAAATGACCAAAGGACTGGAATATCCCGGAAAACAGCTGATCTGTGTATGCTGAACATGGGAATCCATGGGATTATAAGAGACTATTCCTACTGCTGTGCAGATCCAACCCTGTTAGAAGACTCTACAGTGTCACCAACAAAGGATTTGGAAATTGTACACCCTGAGATTGTGATGACAAAAAGGAGTTCACTTTTCAGATGATAATACCTTGATTATGCTTAAATTAAATTATTTAAAATTACCTCATCATATCTACCTGTAGCTAACCACAAGGTATAAAAGACTTTTCTCTTTTTAGAAACTGGATTGTTAAAAATGAGAAAGAGAAATTATCTCTTGTCTTGAATCTTCCTTCTGCTTTTTTTTTTTTTTTAATTTTTATTTTTCCCTAAAGATCATTAGCTGTTTGGCACAAGTGCAGGAGTATGAATACATCTCCCACTAACAGCTTTTACAAATCTGATGACACATTTCAGAGGAGAAAGCTTTCCTCTTAACTGTAATAACTCCTGTTAGCAGCCTCGGTGAAGGAGTGAGGATGGTGTTAAAAATTATAATCAACGACTCGAGGGAGAGCCACAAATTACTTTGCCACATTACAGGAAAATCGAAACTCCAACAGCAAACCTTCCATGAAAATGGATGTATAAGCAGGAGATAGGGAATGAAATAGAGGGGTGGTGGCTGCCCCTGTCCATCCAGCAAAGACATCCCACCAAAGAGAAATCAGAAATACGTGATGGGAAGATGAGACCTTAATCACAGTTAAAAAGAAAAAGGCTGAAATTGCAATTTGGCAAAGTGGCCAATGGGCAGATCACTGAGGTTAAACTCATTTATACTCAGGGCCCACAGAACATGGACCACATTTGTAAACATCTGCCAAAAGTGCCCACCTAGCGAGCACCCTGCAGGTAGGAGGTTATAAAAGGAGAACAAAGTATCAAAAGCAGGAAATATTTATTCTTCTTAATGAACTTCCTGTATTTCAGATATACTGCATTACTCTAGAAGGTTTATTACTTGCTTCTTTTTAAAAACGTGGTATGTGCCTTGTTGCTCACCTCCACCTGTTACATCCCTTGGCCTCTGCTCAGGATCAGGATCATGTGATGTCTTCTTTGACCCAAAAACCCCTCAGGGTTTGGGTGCCCTCCTTATTATGCAGTTAAACACCAAGAATATGCTGAGGAAGATTTATTTAGGACTATTTTCCCCTTCTGCCAGTAACCCCCATTAATAGCTACCCAGGCAGCCCTTGAAACTCAGAATAAAGGACACCAGACAGCTTTTTACTCCCCTGGTGAGCACTGGGGTGCTGCACACAGCAGATGCACCAGTCTTGTATCATTATTGTCTCGAGAGTGAAATGCTCATGTCTCTCCAGGCACCCTGGAGCCTTTCTTAAGACATCTGTCTTTTAGAGAAGAGAAAAATGAGATTATTTCGATTCTGCGTGCAAAGCTCCAAGAAACGGTTTAGAGGCAGAGGAGCATAAATACAAGATTATTAAAACTTATGAAAATCTGCATAAATAAAATTCATACATTAAACAATGGGCTTGGCTTTAACCCAGAGGATCAGCCTCTTTTTTCATGCAGAGGAGAAAAAGGCTGTCAGAAAGTTTATTCAACTCACCCAATTGATATCTGGTCTTCAAGCAATACCCTCATCCATGCTTTCCTTGATTAAATCGAGATCTGAGGCCATGGCTGTCCTCATTTATTCATTCATACAAAAATTCAAAATCTCCAGAATTCCCGGCCGTATCGCAAACCTCTGGCAAAGGTCTTAGATTTATTCTATTTATAATTATCTAAATTATAATTATATAAACATCTCTACTAATAAATCAAGCAGTCAGAGCAGTGACCAAGACACCACCTTAAAAATATGTCAAGTGTGACTCCTCTCCCCGGCATAGTTTGGCCCGAATCAATTTATACTCACAAATAATTCCCAGGCAGGATGCAGAAGTTACCAGGGGCAAAGCAGCATTCCCAGTAAGCCACACAGGCATTTGATCCCATTTTGAAAGCTAAGAGATTTTCATGGAGCAGAGCTAGCAGAAGGTCTCTGGCCCATCTCAATTATTAATACAGTTTTAGCCCGACTGTGGAGGCTCAGAAGTGCTGATTGTTATCAGTGGTCTGGATGGAGCCATCAAACAGGGAGGCAGTAAATAAAAGTTGCTTCTGCCAAGCACAGAGGTTGGCAGAGCTCTGGCTTTGGCTGCAGAAAACATGCATCCATGGGAATGGCTGACAGGGAACAGTTCCTGTTTGGAAAACTATGCGCAATAAAAACTATACTAAAAATCATTGGCCATGTGAACATATGAAGAAGACTTCTAGAAAAGGCTTGGGTTTGGATACTTATAGCCAGAATAGTTGATTGGGAATTACAGCAGTTTTGGGATGAATAACCCTCTCTGTCATAGAATGGTTTGGGTTGGAAGGACCTTAAAATGATCTTGTTCCCATCCCCCGCCATGGGCAGGGACCCCTCCCACTATCCCAGGTTGCTCCAAGCCCCATCCAACCTGGCCTTGGACACTTCCAGGGATGGGGCAGCCACAGCTTCTCTGGGCAGCCTGTGCCAGGGCCTCACCACCCTCACAGGGAAGAATTTCTTCCCAATATCTCATCTAAACCCACTCTCTTTCAGTGCAAATCCTTACCCCTTGTCCTACTACATCAATTAATTCCAGCAGTTTGGGGATGAATGACTGTCTCTGTCTGGCTCTCAGAAGCCACAGGATGCTCTGATGTTTTTCCACAGATGACAGAAACTTGTTCCAGGCACCGCTGGCAAAACCTGACTGTTTAATCCAACTCCAGAGGCCAAAGGTGTCAGTTCTGGAGAGCTGATGCATCAGTCACCATTTTAAGTGTCACACACAAAAGGAAGGCCCGGAGTTGTTAATGAAAATAAAAGACCACAATTTGTTGTGCAGCACATCTAAAAATAGGAGCCTTTTCAGCAGCACAGTGCCCCCAGTGCAATCTGGTGATTCATTGCTGCGGTCTAAAGGGACAAGTTTATTTATTCCTAGATGGTGATTTGCTGGAGTTCTCATTATTGTCCTAATTCTACCACTGAAGTCACTGATGTCATCACTAACTTCCCACTCATCAGCCAAAAATCAGAAGGCTTTTTAGATCATCTACTTTTATTTCCTGTGGAACATAGACCAGGGATTTCTCCAACTGGTTCTCCAAGAGATTTCTATTCAAAAATGTTACCAGTATCCTTCTATCCTTTCTGTTCAAATACTTTACCAGTATCCTTTGTTTAGGTACCCCGATAGGACTTTATCTGTTGTTAATTTCTCGCTTTTTTTTCTGCCCCAATAGTTAAACAATGGAAAAATCTTGGAATTCAGATGACAATAAACTTTTGGGTTGTGTTTCCCTGAGGGTGGGATTCAGCTTTATCAAAACTAAGGGGTCGAGCTTCTGTCATCTATGTGAATAAATTCCCAGTGCAGCCAACAAAAATCCAAGATCTTTATCCTGCCTGGATAAAGATGAGTCTGCTGATGGGCTGGATCATGCTGTAAACTTTACTGATGGCTTTGGCTGGATATCCACTGCCTATAGCAAGATACTAGTGGAACTATATAATTACAATATAATATACAAAACACTAAGTAATATTTATTTGGTGCTTATTGTGGTTATTTTACAGTTGAATCCGTGCTGCTTTCTGGCTGCACTGTTGCATCCTGGGGATTTACCACTTTGTACCTCTGTATCAGAGATAAAAACTTAGTGATTAAGACATACCTGACTGTCCAAAAACCCCTGTAGTTCCTTGCAAGTAGTCCATTTATGTCCCTATGTGTGCAAACAATAAAATTATTCCTGCTTTTGAGCCTTCTTCATTTAATATTAAGTTGTCTTTTGTTAATTATTTTTATATTAAGTTATCTTCTGTTCGTTATTTTTATATTAAACATACAGTGTAAACACCTTTTCCTCTCCAATCACCAGAAAAACCTAACATTTAATATTTACATAGGGTTATAAATTATTTGAGAACTCTTTTATTCTCAGTGCAGATTTGTCTTGTATCCCACCAAGGAATAATTTAATATTTGACTTGCAGATGTCACTGTAGTGTATATTAAAAAATAAACAAATCCCTTAAATTGTGAATCTTTCCTCAGAGAACATGCAGCAGGAAATGTTGTTTGGTGTAATACAAAAACATTAGAAATTTCATACTGAGTCACTTCTTGGATATAAAACATCCTCCTTCTCATCCTGGGTCTCCAGGGTTTAATTTTTTAACATAATTCAAAAAGCTTAAGGGTGCAATAAACAGTTTCCAACATTATATCCTCTCAGATTCTGGGAAGGGAATTTATGGTGATACATTCGACCTGCAGATAGCCCTGCAAGAGAAAACAGCAGCTACAACAGGGGAGTGGAGTACGGGATGAAGGAAATGAGAAAAATAACAAGAGAGGTCTTTTCCCTTCACTTTCAGCTCACTGATTCTCAATATTTAAACTCATTTTCCTTTTTTTTTGTAATCAACAAAAGAGACTTTGAGCCTGGGAGCTGTCAGAAATGCTGTCATGTACTGCATGAAACAATAACAGGCACGACATAGAGAGAATGGCTCTCAGATTTCTGCTAAATCCTTTAAGTGAAGTAATTGGGGTCAGGATAAATTTCCTAACATTCTCCCTGAACTTCTCAACAACAAATATTCCCCTCTTTGTTCAGAGATGACAGATAGAAAATGGAATAGGGAAGAGGCCAGTGGAGATCATCCAAGCCCCAGGTATTTTATACCTGTTGCTTGGCAGATTTCTTCCATTTCCTTGTCTGCATTACACTACAATTCAGCTTGGATGGGGCTTTTTTTCTGCTACATGTGCTTGATCTGTGAATAAGAAATTCAGCATTTGCTTATACTCAGAATTTTTATCTTTTCTCTATATTTGAGGCTTAGCATTAACTAAAAACCACCTGGCCCTCCTTTATTGTAATAAATTGGGATTTTCATATTTGGGGCTACATTTTAGCTCATGTGTTTGGTACAGTTACTACGCAGTGAAGGAGTTCAGTGTTATGGTCTGATCAAAATACAGTTTGGGTTCCAAAACATTTCCTGCTCTTACTGCTTCTCAGAAGTACTTTTTGTAGCCTGGAGAACAGGAACCAAACTCTGCTCTCCAAGCAGTGGGGCTGTGATCCGGGGTGAAAACCTCTCCTGAGAGCTTCTTTCTTCCCTCTCCTTCACTCAGGCACGAATTCCCCACCCTATCACACAGCAAACATGGAGTAAATAACCGGTATTTTAAAGACAAGAGGCTTGCAAAACCTCTCAAAATAATTTCCACCTAATTTGGAATGTCATTGATTTCCTTTGTTTTTTCATCACAGTGGCATAGTTGAGATAATTAAAAATTATCTGTTGTTTTGATTATTTACACCCCCACTCCTCTCCCAAATATGTCTAGATACAATTTATTGTCTTTGAAAATCCCAAGCAGGAAGACAAACTCAGAATAAAAGTGTAAGGCAGGGACAGGCAGCTGTTAATGCTGATAAGAGCCTGGAGGACTGATAATTGTCATTGGAGAGTAAGTAAACAAAGGAGCAAAAATCAATGGATCGAGGTGGATCCAAGCAATTTTCCAAGAAAATCTTGCTTTAAAATGTGGTGAGAAATTAGGGTGGGGAAATAACCTTGCTGCTGAATGTGCTCTTGCCTCTTAAGATGCATGAACAAAACACTTCTTGGTAATGCAGCCTCTTAGCCACAACGACACTGACATTTTAAACTATTCCTGCTAAGATTTTAAAAGATAAATGAAATATTCTTTCTGTGTTGAACCTTGTACTGTTCAAATAAATCTCTGGTTTGGGGTTGGAACTCCAAACTAACCACGGGAGGTATATTCTCAAAGGGGCTGAGATTTTTCTTAATTAGTAAAATATGCATTTTTTACTTTTTTACTCCTTTTATTTTGTCTTAGTAAAAAAACTGCAATGACAATATTTTGCTTGTTTTGTGATGTAAATCCAATGTAGTCAAATCTTTACCCAGCTTTGGGCTGTCTTTTGTGAAAATTCCTACTGATTACATTCCATTACCTTTTATTCCATAACTTCAGTGCAGGAGAGAACACAGAACATTCCTGACACCGAAAATGGAGCTTTTAAAAACAACGAGTTTAAAATTCTTTCCTCTTAGTGAAATAGATTCACGGCCCCCTACAGCTTCCATAGCTGCGCTCTAAGTCCATGGAATAGTCTATTTTAAAAGAACATTATTAAAAATATAGTTACATTTGGAAAAGCATTTTTATAAGTGTATACGTTTGGAAATGAATTTTAATATGTGTATCTTCAGGTAAGATATTTTTAATTAGCACAGGTTTTAAACACCTCCAGAGAAGGAGATATTTCCTCTTCCTGAAAATCACTTCTTCAAATGAGGAATCTCAAGAGTGGGGGAAGAATTGGGTAATTGTGCACCACAGAGCTGTACAGTGAAGTCCACCATGAAAAGAAATACTTTTGGTCATCTTTGCTCTTCCAAAGCATAGACATCCCAAAGGGAAAAACTGAAAAAAGACGAAAAGAAAGTGTTAGTAATTTATGTGCAGAAACAACCCATTAGATCTACATGACAGTAGAACTCATTGACTGCAAACCCAGCAATCTTTTTATTTTTGCTGTGTGAAATAGATATTCCTCATTTTCCACCTAGGTGGGCTTATCATGGATTTCCTCAGGGAGCTGAAGCAGCTGTTCCAAAGGCTGAGAGGAGAACCCTGCACCTCAGGCTGCCTTTTCCCTCTGTTACTCCCATGCCTCGTGCAGCTTCTGCTTGGGATGGAGTTAATTTTCCTCACAGTAGCTGCCACGAGGCTGTTTTACATCTGTGCTGAAATGTTGTCAGAATGTCAGGCAAGCGCTAATTTTTAACCAAATAATGCTTTCATCTGAATTGGGTTTATTTCCCCAAGACGGACAGTGTTCCTGAAAGGAATCTGCCCAGCGGGATTAGAAGATGGACAGGGGGAATTAGACAGTTTTCAAAAGAAAGTGGATATATTTATTCACAGGAGCCTTGCAGTGTTCAAGGAATGCACATTTGACACTGTCCTTGCTGTTCCAGTGGAAGGTGTCCCTGCCCACGGCAGCGGTTGGGATGAGATGATCTTTAAGGTCCCTTCCAACCCAAACCGTTCTGGGATTCTGTGATTTTTGGGTACTGAAGGCACTGAGACCCTAGAGAAGGCCATGCTGGAACAGTTGTACCTCAAATCAGCTGCGACTGTGGATAAATCCATAGGTGTGGAGAGCCTGAGGCTCGCAGATCTTTTTATCCAGCACGTTTAATCCTGCAGACAGCCCCGCAGAAGATTGCTGGAATGACAAAACCAATGGCTTTGTTTTCCTGCTCTGCACTGGAGCAGGGACACCGGTGGCCATCAGTTTTGTCACTAAGGCAACTACAAGCAGGGAGGGAGAAGGAAGGGTTTCCAGAGCAATTTTCCCGTGGCAGCTCTGCAGCAGCTTCCCTAACACACAAATCCTCCCTTTCCCCGGAGCTCAGGAATGCCCGCTTTGCTGCAAGTGAAATTATTTACCCCTGCAATATTAAAAGAGCAGACAAGGGCTGTGGGAGGTAAGAGAGGTGAAGCTCTTGCTGCAGTGTGGTCTGTGCTCCGTTCCTCAGCCCAGGCATGTGTTTCATGGGCAAAAATCAGTTTATAGCAAGGCAAGATGCCT
>VZRJ01009996.1:958465-996601 GCA_013397565.1 Ptilonorhynchus violaceus
CCACTCCCCCACCATAACACAAACCAGAAGCTCCAGGACAAGCCAGAATGAGGGAATCAATTACATCTCTGTCTCTTAGGAAGAAGCAGAGCCTATAATGCAGATGTTTTTACAGCTGGGAGTACTGCTGGTGATTTAATGCTTTAGGATAATTGATCCCTAGCATAGTTGTTTTTACAGATGAAGAGGGGGAAAAGGGTTTGTGGGGTGGGGGAAGGGGAAGACAGTGATAAATGTTTGCAAAAAAGGATGTGAGCTACCATTAAATGCATTTCTCTTTGACAAGACATGGCACTTAAAAATAATATTTAACAGACAAAGACTTAGCACACAAAACAGCAGCAGTTCCAGCACTTGCTGAGTCCTCACTGTCTCTGGAGCTGCTGCTGTATCCTTGTGCACAGTGCTTCCCTTTTTGCATAAATCCTCTGCTTTGCTGGCAGCAAGAGACCAAAGGGAAGTCGAGAAGAGGCTGAAACACAGTTCCCAGCTTTGTTTACTGCACTGGTAGATAGTTCTCCCCTCTAAGTGCATTATCCATGCTGTCAGAGGATCAGGTTTGCTATTGATGCCTTTGGTGTGATATCAAGCCATGACACTTCTTGCCCCCATTATCTCATAATGAGGCAGCCAAGAGCTAACCTTGGTATTTGGGAGGTCAGTGCAGATTATTTATCTATCAGGATCATTTTAGAGTCCAGTTTAAACAAGCAAAACCCAGTCCCAGGACACTGACACATGATTTTCTTTCTGCCACATACATAATATTTAAGACTGCCCTTGGTGACAGCAAAAAACCCCAGCTGATCATTTATCATTATCCCAGTCAACCTTTCCAGATGAAATAGTTTTAAGGGCTAAATAACCAGAGGAGGAGCGAGATGGTGAAATTCTCCACCTCCAGGATTACTTGAGACACAAACAGGAGTGGGAACTCCATTATCTAAACAGGAGAAATGGCCCAGGTGATCTCACCTGGACTTCCAGGTGCCCCAGCAGCAAGGAACAGGTCACCTGTAGGTCCTGGGTCACACCTACAGGAACAGGTCAGCTATAGGTCCTGGGTCACACCTATAGGAACAGGTCACCTATAGGTCCTGGGTCACACCTACAGGAACAGGTCAGCTGCAGGTCCTGGGTCACACCTACAAGCTCAGGACAGCTCCGGGGGTGATGGCACAACGATCTGTTTGGCAACAGAACCCAGCTCTGGATGTCTCACAGATGGATTCCAAATTGGAATAAATAAATAGAAGAAGCAGTATTCCTGTACTGCTCAGTTAGGCACAGCGGTTCTGTGTAGCCTCAAAATCCAGGTGTATAGTTCTCCCAAATTATTAGATGGGGTACCTGGTGGATTTAATTGGTTATGCATAAAAGTAGTAATTGTTGCTGCCATAAGTGATGCGTGCTAAAAAATAAAAAATAGATTCAGTCCTTCCTCCCATCCCTGCACAGTTACGACTTGGAATATTGATTCGGTATAATCACTTTTTATTTTTAAATCCATCTTGACACACACACACTTACTCATATCCTCAGAATTACTTGGCATGGATGTTTCTTTGCTAATGATGTCAAACCCAGAGTAACTTCTATCAAAATATATCATCTAATTTTGGATAGCATTCAGGAAAGCGGAGGTTATTTTAAATCCAAGGAGATTAAAACTTGCCCGTGGAATCTGTGGGTGAGATTCACACAGGTAGTGTAAATATTCCCAGAGATTTTACCCGCATTTAATGGCATTTGTCAGATTTATTGCTACTGAGATGTGGGATCAGGAATCCTGATATGTTCTACTGTTGCTAAAACATCTCCAGGGCGGAAATTCAGATGTTGCCGATATCAGAGTTTTTCAGAATGTGTGTAGATGTGTGTGTGGAGATGATTCATGTAAACACTGTCCAAACTTGTCACCTCTGTACAAACAAGGTGGCCTAGTGATGTTCTCTTCATCTTCTCTCTTGTCTGAAAGAGAAGGGAAGAAACCCCAGATGATTTAAACTGAAGCAGGGATGCTTTTTGATAACCCTAAATCATGGAAAGGGAATGTGGTGTGGACCCAGACAGTCACATCCTCCATTAGCAATTAAATTCTTAATATGTTTTTATTATCTGAAACAGGTAAGAAAATTTTTCTAGGGATTATAGTTGAGGTAAAACCTTCTCACAGGTTCTGAATGCTCACACCTCCAAATGGTTTCAGGAGAGATCAAAATTCACATTTAACTCTGGAAGCATGTCTGTTTCTCCTGTCAGTTGGTAGCACAAAAACCCCAAGACCTTTCCCTACAAGCTTCACCAAACTTTTTTTTTGTCATAGACAGAAAATGGAAAAATAAATAAGAGAAGTTTTGAGAGCTCGTGGGCCAAATCAGTTGACAAATCAGCTGCTGGTTTCAAGCCACTGACTTCAGCTGAAGTTTGTTAGAAATATTGAGTCCCAGTCCATTTTTTAATCATGGAGAAATATAATCAGGACTTTCACTCATGATAAATGTAAACCATTTGATCAATGGCTCAGACTTAAAAGACTTTATTGCAAATGCATTCTTAGCAGAAAAGAAGACTGATTCTTGTAAATGCTGTTTATCTGTGGTTAGGGTTTTTTTAGAATTTTTAGAATAAGCCAACAACAGACTTCCACAGACTCTTTGTTCCTCCAGCAAGATAAAACAAATGGCCATCAGATTACCTTAAATGTAGAGGGAGCCTGTGTAGGAGGCAGTGTCAGAATCCAGCAGTTTCTGTCCTTGGGCTGTTTCCTGTGTGAAACACAGAACTGCACAGCAGTGATCAGAAAGATTGCAGCTGGACCTGCCTGAGTGACCATCCCCAGATATCAGTGTGTTCCGTCTGATTTCCTTCCAGCAAGCTGATGGAACAACAACAACCCACAAACACATCCTGGCGGATCGGCCTAGCAGCAGGTTAACGTTCCCTGGAAATGTAAAGCAGCTGCTCCATAAGGGAAAAACTTCACATCTGCCCTACCCTACTCCCAACCCTGGGAGGAAATGCTGTGACAGGGAATGAGGGAGTGGGAAATGCAGGTTTCTGGGAAAGACCTGCACTTTAAAAGTTTGTTCCTTTAACTCCTGTTAAGTCAACCGCAGCGTTTGCACCGTGAGGAGGGTGCACCAGCCACGGGTTGGGTTTGAGGAAGGTCCCTCTATGCCATCACTCCAAGTATCTTCTCAGCATCCCAGTCAATCCCAGCCTTTAGTCACAGCACATCGCTGCTGCAACAGGTTTGCTTCAGAAGAAAATGAATCACGCCTTGGATATCGACTCCAGGGGAGCGTGGGCTGAGTGAGTAATGGAAGTGTCTGCATTTAGCCAGCTCTGCTTGGGGACACATGACATCGAGTGCTTGGCTCTCCCCTGAGCTGCCAAGATTGCAGAAGGCTGAAGGGTGGACCAAGCACTTTGGTGTCAGGGGTGGAGGCTGATGAGAAATACTTGTTTCCAGTGTTTCCCATTGCTGCTCCTTTACACAATCCCGAAAGACAAAGGGAGGGAGTCTCACAGATGGAAAGGAGGTGGATGCTGGAGGTGGGTGTGGGCAGATTTGTTGAATATTTTGAGGCACTATAAAAACGGGCTCTGCAAAAAGCCTACAACTCCCCGGGAATGGTCCTGTGGTGAAGTATATCCCACTTGTGATCAGGGAGCACGTGGAAAGGCTGGATTTGGGCTACTGAAGTTTATATAAAATATATGTGATAGTGAGGCAATAATTCCTTTATGTTTCATGCAGAAAGTTTAGTCTTCAAGAATTTCTGTGTGTAGTTTAAGCAAGTGTTTACAAATAACTCATGGTTTTCAGTTTGGATTTTACAACAGGGTAGGAATACACTGCAGTGGTTTAAGTTAGAAAATCATGAACCCAGAAGTATTTCGATGGTGGGTTAAATGTAAGGGAATTGTGAGCATCCACTCACCCAACCCTCCTCCAAGTCAACATGGAAAAGCAAAGGAATGGTAAAAAATCCATGGTTTTTATGAGAGAGGGGAATCTGCAATGGAGCTGTTGAGGTGGAGGCTGTATCCCACAATGTCAGGCAAGCACTAATTTTAACCAAATAATCCTTGCATCAGATTTGGGGTTATTTCCCCAAGACAGACCACATCCCAAGAAGGAATCTGCCCATGAGGGTCAGAAAATGTACAGCAGGAATTTGAGTGTTTTTGAAAAGAAATTGGATATATTTACTCACAGGAACTTTTCAGTGCTCAGGAAAAGCAGCACTGACACTGGCTATGCTGTTCTAGTGGAAGGTGCCCCTGTCCATAGGAGTTTGGATCTAGATGATCTTTAAGGCCCCTTCCAACCCAAACCATTCCAGGATTTGCTCGTTTATCTCTTTCCTCTCTCATCCCCAGGAGTGATATCTCCAAGGTCACAGACATTTCTCTTGTTCTCTTCTTTCTCTGGCTTCCAAGTCCTCTTTCTTTTCTTAAATCACTGTTTCCTTTTTCATGGACATGGAAAAGTTTGGGACAGCGTTACCATTTCATCTCTTTTCCAGTGATGAGGTTTGGCCAGAGAGTGCTCCAGCCTGTGGTTGCTGTGATCTTTCTCAGCTGTTTTGTGGAGAAGACAACAGCAACAAAAGAATGGAAAGAAACCAGCACACTGTCATCTCCATATTAATAGGAATAACATTTCTTTCCCCCGGTGCATGAACATAAATTGCTCCCAGGTTTTGGTGAAGTTGCAAGCAAGATGCTTTCTTTTTCTTTGAGGGGAAGATTTACTGACTGTGAGCAGGACTGTGGGTGGCAGCATCAGAGACACCGAATTTGGCTTTAAATGGGGCATTTGGGGGAGATTTAACATTTATAGAATCAAAGAATCATAAAAGAGTTTGGGTTGGAAGGGACCTTTAAAGGTGATCTAGTCCAAGCCCCCTTGGGGTGGCTCAGAGCCCCATCCAACCTGACTCTAAATGTTCCCAGGGATGGGGCATCCAGCACCTCTCTGGGCATCCTGTGCCAGGTTTTTTCCACCATCAGTGTAAAAAACTTCCTCCACGGTTTGAATCTCCCCTCTTTTAGTTTAAAGCCATTAGATCTGATCCTATTAAGCAGGTCCTGCTGAACAGTCTTTTCCCTTCTTTCTTCTAAGCCCCACTAAGTGAATCAACAGGAACTGCTGCTGCTGCTGTGGCTACTGTAGAACTGCCTTTCCTTGTCTGGCTTGTCAGGGATATAATTCCTATTGGTGCTTTAAAATCCTTCTTAGGAAAATTACTTATCTTATGACACTTCTTCCCAGTGGCCAGTACAGGAATGTCACATAAGACACCACTGAACTATCTAATTAGGATTTATGGTGTAATTATGACATGACCATGAGCAACATAATGTGAAACGGAATTGTAAAGAACAGCTTCTACAGAATCACGGAATCTTTGAGTTTGGAAAAGGTCTCCAAGTTCATTGAGTCCAACAGTTCACCCAGAACCACCATGTTCACCACAAACCCACGTCCCCAAGAGCCACATCCACGTGTGCTTTGAACGCTCTCAGGGATGGTGATTTCACCACTTCCCTGGGCAGCCTCTTCCTCTTCCTCTTCCTCTTCCTCTTCCCATTCCTATTCCTTTTCCTATTCCAATGCCTGACCACATTTTCAGGTGCACCTCACCTGGCACAACTTGAGGCCATTTCCTCTCATCCTTCTGCTTGTCACGTGGGAGAAGAGATTGACCCTCCACCTGGCTAAACCTCTTTTCAGGTAGATGTAGAGAGCAATAAGGTCTCCCCTGAGATTCCTCTTTTTCCAAGCTATAGGAGCACTAAATCAGGCATGAGATTTTTCAGGATGTGAGGCAATGGGCACAAATTGAATTAGAGAAAATTCAGCTTAAGCATAAAATACCTTCTTTAGTGTGAGGGTGATCAAATACTGGAGCAGGTTGCCCAGGGAGATTGTGGGGTTTTCATTTTCAGGAATATGCAAATCTCTGTTAGAAACAGCCCTGGGCAACCTGACCCACCTGATTCTGCTTTGATTGGTGTCATTGGATTAGAGACTTCCAGAGATCCCTTCCAACCTCGAGTATCCTGTGATTCTGTTATGTTTGGTAAAGATCAATCTGGAGGCACAGAAGGCCAGCAGGTGTATTCATAGAATTATAAAGGCATCAAAATTATGTGGTTTAGGAGCGAGGAGTGGAAGGATGCACAACTCACTTTAACTCCAAGGTTGCTCTCACAGCCGCTGTGTTTCATTCTGACACATTCCATGTCCTGATAAAACTGTCTGAAAATTAATTCCAACAATGTAGAGGAAAACCTGCTCTTGGTCCATTGTTTATGGACAGAGGCCACTCCGTTCCAGAGAATTTGTGGTTGACTTGCAACAGATTTACAAGCATGGACAGGATTTTCCTGTACAATATAAGTGATTATTTCCAGAAATGAACTTTTAGCTTCATCTTTTTTTGAGAATTACCCTGTCCTGTAGCCCTTCTGAACCAAAACAAATAGTAATACATTTCTTTAATTTGGAGTAAAAAACATTCTCTCTAACAACTCATCTCTGTCCAACAGGATGAAAATTTCCTGGCAGTTAAAAATGCACTGAAATGTCAAAAATCATATTAGTTCTACTATGACAACAAATAGAATTGCTGTTGGTTTCCTGAATTTCTAGCTGTCTTTTGTGTTTACTTCAAGAGCTTATTTGCAGGAAGGAACTATAATTAAAAAAAAAAAAAAAAGAAAGACAAAACTCCAAACCACAAAAAAAACCCCAAAAAACCCAGCCAAACAAACACATTGAAATACTGCTAATTATAAATGATATTTCACAATGTACTACAATAAAGAAATTATGATATTGCACTGCAACAGAGTGTTTTAAGTGTCAGACATGGATAATTTGGGAAATGACGTGCTGCAAAATTGCTGCAAGGTTTTGAAGAATTACTGTAGTGACATGTTAAGCGTGACAAGAAAAGCCTATTCACAAACACTTGCACGTTGTCATATTTGAACAATGGTCCATTAATAATGTTTCCATAAAATCTTTTCATGGGATTAGAGCTAAACACACGAGAAAGAGAAATGAGAGATGATTTGTGGCTGTACCTTTAGGTGTTTTCTCCACTCCCACCATCTCTTTGGGCAGAGTTTTAAAAAACAGACACTGATTTTTGAAAAAAACACCATCCTGAAATTTGAAGTCAATATAACTGATTGACAAGGTTGCCACTGTACTTCCAAGCACTGTTATCCCTCTTGGAGGAACAATCCTTAATTTAGAATCATAGAACAATTAAGGTTGGAAAAGCCCTCTAGGATCATAGAGTCCAATCATTAACCCAACACTGCCAGATCCACCACTAAACCTTGTCCCTAAGTACCACATCCATATGTTTTTAACATTCCCAGGGATGCAATTCCACCGCTTCCCTGCGCAGCCTGTTCCAATGCCTGACCACCCTCCCAGTGAAGAAATTTGAAGGACAGCTACTCAAAGAACAATGTAGTTACGGTGAACTACTTATCAACTAAATAAAATGTTCATGTGGATGAAGATAAAATTAAATAGCTTGGAAATCCACAGGAAAAAAATCCTAGTTACAGTCTTCTCCGTGTAAAACTGGTTCAATTCCTTCAGAATCACTGTTGTTTGTCCAACTGGCCACATTTTCTTCTCTAAGTGCCAAGAAACCTTGACTACAGGATGGAAAATAACGACAGTCAACATCCCAGGAAACATTTCAGGATTATGAAAAAAATTCCAATCCGCATCTAGCTAAACCCAAGAATTTTCCAAAGTTTTTCATTGAAAGCCAAAAGGAAATGATCCATCTGAGAAAAGCCAGTAGTGTGTTACTTGTGACCCCCACCCAGAAGCATCAAAGGTTTTTTAGGAGCCAAGACTCCCAAAAGTCAATTATTCCTCACCTATCATTCTCAAGGTTATAGAGGAAGTCCATGGAAGAAATTGGAACTGATCCTCTGACCATTTTGGGGTTATCAGCCACTCTACAAAGAACCATCCCTTCTATAACAAGCTAGCAAGAATTTCACTTGAACATGCCAAAATTTGTGTCTGTGTTTAAGTTATTCATTAAAAACTTGTCTGGATTTGACTCCCTGAGCTTTCATTTCTCTGAGTTTCCCTACATGGACTAAGATTCAGCCTTTGCTGTGTGAAGAAAATGGATGCAAAGTACTGACCAATGGGTCAAACTACCCCTCCACTGCACAAACATGCACTGACATCTGTGATTTAAAAAACAGAGGAGCTGTTACTGAACCTGCCACTTAGAGATTCATAAATCCTCATTGGCCCAAATCTGCTTTCTGACTCATGACTTCTCATGATTTATACCTCAATGTATGCGGTTTGTCACAGGGGAGTTTTCTAGAGAGAAAATGGAGATGTGAGTAAAGCTGAAATATAACATTCAGAACCAATCAAGAACATTTAGATAAATTACTCTGATTGTCCACCGCTTGGTTAGTTGAGGAAAACAAAAAAAAAAACAACATAAAAACCCCACAGCATTTTCCAGAGAAAAGTTCTTATTCAGAGCGGTTTTCAGCTGAAAATGTTTGGCAAGCCCCATTTCCCACTGCTCTGCTCTCCACACAGCCCGGAGTCATCCATCTTACACAGGAGCACCTCTCCACGCTGTGCTGAAAGGCAGCCACCCACAGCTGAATTCCACATTACAGGAGTGCACCAACACAGAGGAAACGCTTCGCAAATGTGAAAGTGGGCGGACGTGTCTGAGTTCTCAGCCCTATAAACTGCTAATGCTCCTTCCTTCCCACACAGCAGTGCTAATGGTTCACCTACAAATCCACTATTTAACAGTCTGCATAAACCTTCTGTAGTGTGTGTATATATTTTCCCTCCTTTTCTATCTCCTTAACCCTGATTCATCAGCTCACCTTTCACATCCTGCCGTAGATCTTCGAGTCTTGGCTACCCCGTGAGATGAATGGTGAGCCCAATTAAGAGAATTCACATTCCCATTAGATGTTTTCCTCTCTAATTTTTTTTTTCTTTTTGGTTGCTTGTTTGTCTAGTGGTGATTAAGGTTGCAGTTCCACTCATTAGTGAAGTGTATTAAATGGTGATATCAATAACTGACAACAGCACTGCCCTGGGACTGACTGTTCCACAAATCTATAACAACAAGCCAGAAAGAGCTTTTTGAATATTATGTCTCCAGGCATGGTGGAAATGTTTACTCCCTGTTTCCTGCCTGGCTCATGATCAGTGTGAGCAATAGAACAAGACAGTACCTGCAAACAGAGCAGAATTTTGTTCCATGGTTTCAAGTGAAGCTGCCTGACACTCAGAGATGCCAAGAAAATTTGGGTTTTGGGAAAAAAAAAGATTACAAAAAAAAAATTTAAAAGAAAATAACCATCACACCTCCTCTACTTGAATTGCTTCATCAACCATCGCTGAGAAATTCTCCAAGTTCGGGATTCTGATATTTGTTTAAAACTCGTACTCTTAGAAATTACACTCAGAATCTTGTAATACTGAGGTATCAGTCTAAATAATTTTCCGCTTTGGGGACTTTCTGTGACAGATTCTGTATAGAGATGTAAAGCATAACTGTCCTTGCCATAAAGATCTTTTAAGACTTAGCAGATGGATGAAATAAAAGAACGTTGGTGGCGGCACTGGCAGAAATTATTTGCAAAATTAATGGGATATTTAGGCCAGAAGAGGAAGATGAACATTTTTAAAACCGGCTTGAAAAAGGACTCAGAACTTACCATTAACCTACTTATTACTAGACAGCTGTGAGATGGAGAAATCTTACTGAAATAGAAATCTGCGTGTGCCTGTTTCTGTGTGGGCAGGGGATGGCTGAGTTTTACAAAGAAATACGGGTTATGCAACCATGTTGTTTGTCTGTGTATATTTTAACCCATTTTTGCCTAAAAATGGCCAATTTCATATAAATTCAACAAAGTATCAGGATCTCAGAGACATTAAACTCCAACAGGAGCTGCAGGTAGCCCCAGGGGTGAAGATTTGAGACGAGCTCTGTAGCCAGGTGCCCAAACAGCAGTGTCTTCTCTTGTTTTTCTGCTCAACAGGGTCAATATGGGGTGCTTGAGAGTCAATGGCATCATCAAAGGAGTGAGGGGGCTTGGGAAGACAGAAGATGTGTCAGTGTATTTCTCTAGAGATGAGGGACTTGAGAGATTGAGTGGTAGAATAGGTGTGAAAAGGTAGAGAGGATTCTTGAATTCAGTACGACTGCAGTGATCCTTTTGGAGCGAATTTCAGGCAATTTGAGGGTGCTACATTCCCCCTGAACTACCACGGGAGACCAAACCTCTTACACTGCTCCTCAGTTTCAACGATGACTTGAAATCTTGTACCTTTTTAAAAGTCCTGGCAGGAAAAGGATCAGTGCTCCGAGTCTGAGTTGCCTTGAAAACGTCGTTCTTTTACTTGAAGAGAGGAATCAAACACACTGTTCCTGTCCTAAATCCACTCCATTCCAAAGTCCTCTCATATCCCGGTCACTAAGGGCCGCTACGGATGAGCATTTCACATTCAGAAAAAACATTCCTGTTGCTCTGTCACAGCATAAAGTACAGATCTCTACAGGAGATATTACCAGGCAATTGTGTAACACTTTAAGTTTTTAGTGCTATTTTCCAAGGTTAGCAGGTTTCAGCTCCTCAGATCCGTGAGATTCGGGAACTTCCTGTTAAAGACTGTTGGGCAGTGTAACCGACCTTACTGTCTGGAAGCATTTCTTGACCTTATATTACATTTTTATATTCATTCTAACACCTTGTCCTTTTACAGAAGTGAATTGTCCTAAGAGTCAGGGGAGAAGGAGCTGTAAAACATTTGGTTGTCATGAATGGGTTTAGTTCCCTTCCAGAAATTCTCTACTAAGAGAATTAGGAAATTTCAGAGCTCACTTGATCCACCACCATCCCCCCCCAAATCAAGACCACTAAACCAAAATCCCTTGTGGGAAGATAAAAAGAAACCTGCAGATCACCCTGCAGAGGTACAAGACCAGATGCAGTGTTCCTGCACCAAATGTGGAATTGGATATCTCTGGACTCAGGGCAGCAAAACTGGAGAGCATTTGTCACATGATGGTTCCAGGTCCAACCTCCCACTCCAAGGGGGTTCAAACTTCGAAGTGAGAGCAAAACTTAAATCACAAAGGTCTTCTCTCAGGCACAGGGTGGGATCCTCGAGGTGTCCTGTGCAGGGCCAGGAGCTGGACATGATGATCCTTGTGAGTCCCTTCCAACACGGATATTCCACGATTCTGTGATTGTTCCAGCCACCTGTTGCAGAAAAACCTGTTGCATCTCAACTCCAAGATACACAGGCTGGGGAAAGAACAGCGTAGTTAATAATTAGAATGGAGAATGTTGAGTGAAATCCCTGAGCTGAGATCCTATAGCTGATATTAGATGGACCGTGCTTCTCTCTGTTTCCAGCCCACAGGTTTTCTAAACCTCTGTGGTTTTTCTAAAACAGTTAAAAATCTTAATCCAGTTGGTCTGGTCCCTGCTACCTTCCAGTGCAAACAATGGGACTGTTATTTGCAAGGATTTCAGGCCCCACCTCTTCTTTCCATTCCATTTGGGTTTGGGTGCAGAGACCTATCCCTGACTTCAATAGAAAGAGCATTCATCTCTTAATTTAAAACAACTCATCTTAATTACTTACAGGGTTTCTTGTGTTACTAGAAGGGGGATATTTTGGCAGAATTAAAAGATTCTTATCGCTGCTCAAGGACAGTCTTGTGGGTAGAACTATCTGGGGAGTTGTTTAAATCTCTTCAAACCTGATGACAACATTTCCAAAGTTTATTTCACATAACAGACGTGACTATCTTGTTTGTTACAAAAGGAGAATTGCATGTGGTAAGCGACTAAAGGACTTCCTTATTTTTAGATTTTAATATTTTTAGGTGTTGCTATGGAAGCAGCTTTGAATGTGATCGGAATGGGATAATACAGGACTTAAAATACTCTTGCAGAAAGCTGCCTACTCACTCCTTGAGCACCCTAAGGATCTCAGGAAATATATCAGACCACACAAACTGTAAACACAAGTGGAGACATTACATAACTCCAATCAGGTGAAATAATTCTGGGAATGGATCCTGAGATCTGAAGTGATGAGATGCACTCTTAAAACAGAACATGCACTGCAAGATGTCATTTCTGGATGGAACTTTACCTTATTCAGTAAAAATCCTCTGGAAGGAAGACATTTCCTGCAGAACAGCAGACAGGCTGATATTCAGGTTTGTACAATCGTGGGGTTTAATCTCCCACTCCAGAAATAAACAGCTCCATAAGGTTGCCTCTCCAGGTGCACTTCCACCAAGGTTCTCTGAACCGAATGAATAAAAAGGGAGATCTCTGTCCAAAGTTTAAGAACCTCAGGCAATATTTGGTCAAAAATCCCCCACATTCTGCCACTTTGTTGTATCTCTCAATATATTTCTGCATTATCTTTGTACTAAATGCAAGATTATTTTTGGCAATTCACTAGAGGCACCAGACTGAATCTCTTCCTCAGCCATAATACTCTGCTCTGGTGAGAGCCCACTTGCAGTGCCGGGACCAGGTCTGGGGCCCCCAGCACAAGAAAAACGTGGAGATGTTGGAATGAGTCCACAGGAGGAAGACAAAGATGCTTCAAGGAATGGAGCCCCTCTGCTCTGGAGCAAGGCTGGGAGAGCTGGGGGTGTTCTGTTGGAGAAGAGAAGGCTCCAAGGAGACCTCAGAGCCCCTTCCAGTGCCTAGAGGGGCTCCAGGAGTGCTGGAGAGGGACTTGGGACAAGGGATGGAGTGATAGAAAAAGGGAGAATGACTTCATGCTGTCATTCAGAATAGATTAAGATTTGATATTAGGAGGAAATTCTCCCCTGTGAGGGTGGGGAGGCCCTGGCACAGGTTGTCCAGAGAAGCTGTGGCTGCCCCATCCCTGGAAGTGTCCAAGGCCAGGCTGGAGCAACCTGGGCTAGTGGAAGGTGTCCCTGCCCATGGCTGGGGGTGGAACTGGATGAGCTTTAAAGTCCCTTCCAACCCAAACTTTCTATGATTCTGCAATGTGTCAACAGAAGCTATGAAGAAATATTGTGAGGAGCTAAATCCTTGCCAATTCCATTGAAAATCTGTGCAAATTTAACAAAACTATATTTTTTAATTGTTCAATTAAAATTTATTAAAACATCATTTAAAAAAATTGATACTTTTGCAGCAAAGTACCCGAATAATTATTGGCAGAGAAATACAACAAGGTAGAAAATAGTGCTGAACTAAGGGATTGCAGTTCCATTAAGAACACATTAATGAGTGACTGTACTTTCTGATGGCACTTGATGCTCCACAATCATCTTTAGGGCTGACAGCACTGACACTTGTGAGCTCAGCCAGCCCAGGATTCCATGGAGCAAAGAGCAGGGCCAGGGAATTTGTCAGTGGGTGCAGGCACAGATGAACTTCCAGTAAGCAGCTGCAGTCAAACTTCCAAGAAACCTCGATAATTGCAGTATTTCCAGTAAATATTTCTGTCTCCTGAAGGTTCATTAAAAATTTGGAATATTTTCATAGTACAGCACAACTGGTCTCACACCTGTTCTGTTCATGGCTGGGAGCTTAATAGTGTAAATATGTAAAAAATAAAAGAAAACAAAGACCAAACAGGAAAAACTGACTCTGCAATGTAGTTTAAAATACTAAATTCAGTGTTAAAATACGTTTTTTAAACAGAGAAGCCATTGGCAATTCAGGGTAGGATTCTCCTGGATAGTCAAGGTGCCTAAATTTAAGACTGCAGATTAATGAACTTCTCTGTGCTTCTCAGTGCATTAAGTGTTTATGCAAAGGAGGTTTAATCAATTAAACTGAATGGAGCCCAGAGAGTGGCACAAAACTGTGAATTCAGCACCTTCCTTGAGGTGCTGGGAAAGGCAAGTGAACAGCCCCACTGCAGGGGATTAAATCCAACAGTCAGTACAGGAAATCCTTTAAAAACACCACAGAAACTCTTCAGGACAGCGATTGATTCCTATTTCGTGTTTGTTTGGATCTAGTGCTTTGAGTAGTTTTTCATATCAGTTTTCTGGATCTGATTATAAAGAACTCAAAGGTAATGATAGAGCTAATTCATTTCTGTCCTTGTCACCAACATCCTTAAAACTCCTGGGTTATTTCTGTGTCTGCTCCTCTATCTAAACATTCTCCAGGCCTGACATCATAATGGACCTTCCAAGTATAAAAATGGAAATGACAAAACAATTTTCTCTGGAGCAAGCAATATGAATTTTATATATATATATTTTTTTGATCCTAACAAGTATTAAAAGACATAGCTGTGTTTATCATTACCCAAGAAGCATCTGAAGTGTTACACTGAATAATGCTGACAAAATGCAGAAAATTTAGGAAGGAATAGATGAAAGGAAAAAACAAATGAGGTGTAGAAAGGAGTGACTGACGAGGTAAAACAACCTGCTTTTCTCAACAACATGAGAGGGAATGCGAGGAAATAGTTTAATATTTAAGGGGTTTGGAATTGTACAACAAATTGTGGCTAAGCAAGGAAAAAATACTGTATTGTGAGGGGTGTGGATACCCTTATCCTAGCAGACCAATCCATCCCTGGATGCTGTGTTTATCTGTTGGCTTTCTCTGAACTCTGCCCAGCTTGTCAGCATTTAATGCCTTTTGCTCTGCCAGCTTTTGAAGCAGGATCATGCAAACATTCATTTAAGCTCTGGTCAATAGTGCTGCAGCATTTTATTGACAAAGCAAGGCCTGGGTTCAGAGCCTGGGTCATCCAGCAGTTTGCAGCATTGCAGCGAGTTAATCCTGCCAGTGATTTGAGGATTTTAAGAGCAGGTTATGCAAATCTGCCAGGAATTACTTCAGTAGATGTTCAACTTCTTGTGGGCTTCTTTGCCTGGAAGGAAAAAATAAAATAACAACAATTTTGGCTTGCTGCAGACTGATGTTTTCCTCTTTCCTATTTAAAATAGCTTTATCTCCACAATGGTTGGGTTCTTTTTGCATTTGTATGCATTAAAACACAACATGAAATCCACACAAAATCCTTTTCATGCATCTGCTCCACGTGAAATCACCTCTAACAGCAAATCCTTGCTGATAACTGGCTCAGAAGGGAAGCCCCTTGTACACTGTTTTTGAAATTCAGCGTACCTTGATTCGCTACCACCTGTGTCCCCAATATCTGCAGAACAAATATTATGTCCTTCCAGTTGGAGAAATTGGAGGAAAAATACCTAAATAGCTCATACTAGCTCAGCCCCTTTTTTGACTCCGGTTTTCTTGGGACTTAATAGTGATAAATGAAACAAAATTGTGAATAACAATTACTCAGAGTGCAAAAGAAGGGGGAAATTGCAATCCAATTTCTAGAGTTATTCTTTGTTCTCCTATTTGACCTGATTTGTGTAAATTCAGTAATTTTTTTTTCCCAGTCTCAGCATCCTGAGTGCTTCATTCTTCATTACAGCATCCCTTTAGTCAAGAACTGAAAACAAAACAAAGATCTGGTGCTCAGGGACATGGGTTAGTGAGGGGCCTGGCAGTGCTGGGTTAAAGGTTGGACTCAATGATTTTGGAGGGCTTTGCCAACCTGAATTGATTCTACGTGTTCCGTCTTTACACCTTTTGATTAATCTGGATTTTTTCAATTACATGTGCAGTTCAGAAAAGAAAGGAGGAGCAAAAAAATCCCAAGAGAAAACCGAATATTAATAAGGGTAGTAAAATAAAACAAATAGCAAAACATTTGAATCAGAAGCTAATGAAAAACAAGAACTTTATTCTTGTTGAAGTGTTTTTCACCAGCCAAGGAAGAAGCAGGTGAGCACTTAAGGGCTCTTGTAGCAGTCAAGAGAAAACTGACTCATAAACAAACATTCCTCTGCCCTCCATCTCTGCACATAGAATAGCTCCCTTGCAGTTAGATAAATTCAAGAATAATCAGCTTAAATCCCACTCTGGAGTCAAATTTGGGCACCATTTTGAGCTGTGCCAGTGACTTGTAGGAGAAACCATCCATGCCCATCTCCTCACCTTCCCTTTCCCGTTTGTGCTCCCGCAGCCAGGCAGAGGGATTGGTTCAGCTGAAGGAAACACCCCAAGTGCATCAGTTTCCAGCTGATAACGCCTCTGGTCTGTTCCTTTGTGCCCCCGTGTGAATCCTAGAGGAGCACGAAAGCTCCTGTAGGGCAGCAGCTCTGTGTGGGTTCGAGTGGCTGCAGAATTGCTTTTGTCTGTCTGGAGAAATGCAGGCACACGTCAGGGTTTGACACCTGCAGGGGATATTTGCAGAAGAACAAATTATTTCAAAAGGCAAAACTGAATTTTGGCTTCATTTCCCTCTTATTCGCTGCAGAGCGTATATTATAGGATTGTCCCGTGAGATTTATACACAGAATTTTTGACCTAAAATCCTGCCCAGTGCTCAGTGTATTGCCACAGCACACAGAATTTATATGGGAGGTTAGGTGTTTTCAGAGGTGACAAAATCCCCAGTAGCTGTCGATTGCTTGAGGTGAAGTCTCCTTGGTATCAGTGAATTTGTCACTTATCATTTCAGAAGTGATGAACCTATTCCAAATTTAAAAAAAAAAAAAAAATCCAACCTAAAAAAATACAAAACAAAGCAAGGAATGAGAAAATTTAAACAAATTATTTGTTTGTTTTATGTTGACTTGCTTTTATGTAGTTTTTACATGTGTGCCTCAACCTCTCCTTTTCCCTGCTTTCATATTTTTCTACAACACAAGTGTTTAATTTTTTGCAGCACACTTTCTAAATTCCCTCCCATCCAAACCTTTCCTTCCTACTTCCTTCATCTAAAAAAAGCTGAATTGGTCATTTGTGCTCTTCCTACTGGTCCTTCTCTTGTTTATCCCAGCTTTGACTTTAGGCTGTTTTATTATCATGTCTTAAACTCTGTTGAAGGTTCCCTTAGTAAAGATATTTTCTCCTGTATTTTTTCACTTTATTTCATTTCACACCTGAGTCTAACTGCCAGCAATATATATAGGAAAGCTTTCCATGCTCCTGTGGAATGAGAGGATGCCTGGGGACATGAGTAGGGACGGCCCCATCAACCCATTTATCATTTCAGATCTACCAACTTTCAGAGAAAAATCTGTCACCTCATTTGTCACAGATTAACGGGGTTGACAAAGGAGAAAGAAGAAATAACTCTACCCTTGGAGCTGTTCAGTGATCCTGGACTTTCCAATTCTGAATTAGAAGGTATCAAATCCATTGTTTTCTCTTTAAATTACTATTCAATTTTTAACCTTTTCCTTCTAGTTTGTCCTATTAGGAATATCACGGCTTCTTCATAGTGACAACATTAGGAATGAAGTTTTTCAGCTGCTCAGTGGCTGTTCCTCCTGTACTGATGCAGCAATAAAGCTTCCTAGATACCTCCTGATTGCTCAAGTACTCAGTGACCCAATGGCTAAAAATAGCTTAGGGGCCCTCTGAAACCTCTTTTTATCTGCACATTTTCTGCTTTCTTTGTCCAAAACCCGATATTACAGTTGTTTCTTTTTCCTTCCCTCATCTGCTCCCAAAAGGCATATTTGCTGAATTACAGCTATCAAATATTTTACAGGCTGGATCCTTTTTTTGCGTTAGAAAATCCCAGACTGCAGAGGCTTCTCACACACTCTAAAGTTTGTAACATTTTATTTCAATAACACGAGATTTCCCTATTGTCAGACATTTTGAAGCCACTGAGTTCAAGTGCAGTGTTGTGACACCAGTACAGAATTTTCCATTGTCATCTCTGGTGTCAGTCACCGTTTGATAATCTGACTGGATCAGGCTGCAAATCTAAAAGATCATTTGTGACTCTGCGACAAAGATGGTGTGAATATCGTGCTTGAAACTAGTGCTGGTTTTTTCTTTTATTATTACTTTTAGGAATCCTTTAATAAAAAAGGTATTTACCACTTCCCACAAACTCTTCCTCACTCAACACTACCGAATTAATTCAATGCACTTGTAAAAATATTGCAGCAGAACTGGCAGGAATGAACATAAATATTACAGTGGGTTTGGATCAAGCCCTTCTTTTAGTACTGCCTAAACTTATTTTATAATCAGTGTGGTAAAAAACTCAAACATATAGATGCTGGATAAAACTGAATCTGGAACCGTGAGCCAGATGATGCAGGAATAGAAACTGATTTTCTTTGCTCAATTTACTTCCAAGTAGCAATAATTATCAGGAATCCACCCAGTACTGCATGGAAAACCTTCAGGTCACCATGTCTAACGTGGCTGCTGGGGGAAAATCACCACTTCTGTGAACCTGCACAACAACTGGCATCGCTGTTGACTGCCCTTCCTTCAGATATTTCACAGGAACAGTCCTTTAAATGCTTTCATTTTATCTTTTTTTTCACATTGAAACCTTAACCAGTGTAGTGTTACTCTTTAAATTCCATTTCTTTTGTGAAATTCTTCTTTGCGGCTGTTTATTTTAATCTCAGTTTTTATGAGCTGCTCATCCTGAACATCATTGCTCTGCACGAGTTTAAAGCCACACAAAAATGCAGGTTTATTTGGTTGAACATTGAACATCTGCGAAGCAGGAAAACTTTTTGCTTTGTTCCCAGGGGCAATAGAAGCTTCCTGGGAAAAGTAACAATAACAGGAGAAAGGAGATGAATTCACTGTGCTTGTAAATGCACTTGGACAGGTATCAAATGTAAAATATCTCACTGTAATAAAAAAGCTGGTTTAATTCCATTCTATAAAAATGTACTTATTTGCAAAATAGTGTCAGTCAATGAGTCTTTTTGTGAAACGTGGCCTGACAGAGCTCGAGAAGGGTTTGGACAAGGATCTCAGGCACAGGGTGGGATTCTCAGAGCTGTCCTGTGCAGGGCCAGGAGTTGGACTTGATGATCCTTGTGGGTCCCTTCCAACTGAGGATACTGAGTGATTCCATGATTCCAGGGGGTTGTGAGTTACTCCCTCCTTCCCACCTGGTAGTAATACTGTCCCGAAATCTGTCTTTCATTTTCAGCCGACTACCAGATCTGGTCAGGAAACAGAGGATATTTTACCCTTGAACACGTAAATCTCATAATGAAAAAGGGGAAATAACCTTTAAATGGGCCCAGTACTAAAATCTTTCTTTTAAAGGATTTTTCTGTGTGTCCTCACGAGTTGTTGATTCGTGTCCCAACAAGAAGAGCAGGAATGTCAGGCTCAGAGAAACTCCTAAGAAACCCTTAATCTCAAAACAAGCATTTCTGACCCTAAAAATATATGTTCCTCAAAAATATGGAAATTCAGAAGAGGAGAGATTTCAGTGAGCTTGCACTGTCCTCTGAAATGACTTCATGCTGGTGGTCCCACAAGATGATTTAATTCGGCCAATGTGGGTTTCATAACACACAATCCTGTAAAACACAACAGACCCAGATCACATCTTCTGGGAGTGTTATTCCTCATGGAAAGGTAATGGGAACAAAAGTCACTGCACCTTCCAAACTCTTCTTGATACGCCCAAACTCATGGGGCATCACTGCACCTCCATAGCAGGAACCGACTCTGACTTAGGTGGAATTTCTTTAAAAGAGATTTGTCAAAGGAATTCTTAAATATAAAATTATTCAGGCAATCGTTTCACAAGAAACCACACTAGACCCTTAAAAACTGAGAAATCAGCAATATCAGTGCAAAATAACCCCAAAGTTGCAGTTCTGCTTCTTCATCTCTATCCATGAGTATGTGGGAACTGAATATCTGCAATTCTTTGTGTTCAGTGAAGAACTCCAACTTCCCTTGATTTTTTTCTCATTAGTCTCTATGTAAGTATAAAAATGTTCTTAATTTAAGATCTGAAGCTGAAGAACTTGTTTAAATATAGTTGGATAATGTTTTGCTTCATGAGGCTGTGCTTTGGCCTGGTACAAATACAAGTATAGTCTGAAGAGATAGATCATAATCAAAAAAGAAGGTACTTTTTTATTTCCTATAAAATACACACAAATTTCACATGGCAGTGAAATAGTCCACGAAAAGAATGGAGAATTAAAGCAACTTAATTCTAGAGCTCTAACTCAAAATTAATTTCATTTCAGTTAAAGGAGAATTTTTCCCTCTTTGTCCTCTCATTTCTCTGAAACTCCAGTTCATAAATGAGTTGATATTTATAAGACAGCTTTGAAATCATTTTAATGATTCAAGGTTGTATTCAAACAGTGACTGCCAGAATTTCACCATGAAGTGGGCACTGCCCGCTGAGTTCGTGGGATGAGGTGGAAGGAGGAGATCAAAGCTGAGCTTTAATTATTCTGAGGAATGCTGTTGGTGCATATTTTCCCTTTGCCTTTGAAGAAAAGCAGCAAAGAGTGATTTTCAGGAGCCTGAATTTCTGCTGCTCCTGCTAGTTCAGTAAATAGTAGGAATTCGGTAGAAACATTTACCCTTTCAGCTTCTTCACAATTTTAAGGTCACAGGAATCTAGACGAAATTCAGAAAGTTCTGATTTTTGTAATTTTTCCTGCTACAATGATAAAAAAATTCTGGTGTGGGGTAACATACATCCACCAGGCATGGGAAGGAACCCAGGGGATTAACTTCTCCAGCCTGGCTGAATTACCAGCTCATGCTTCCAGATCTCCAGGAATCCTGGGACTCCCATGTGGAAAATATCAATGTTTGGTGCATGTTTGATATCCTGTTAGGCAGAGAGGAAGACAAAGGAAAAATGGAAAAGAAATAACAAAAGTTCAACGTCCACCCTCAGAATTTCAATGCCCATTCCCATGGAAGACACTGACGGGCTGAGCTGTGCAAGGGAAACAGTCAGAGATTTAACTCAGGAGCAGTCCTGGCTATTAATAATCCTATTTTCAGAAGCAACAAGTTCACTTATGATTAAAATTTATACATAAAACATTGGTGCACTGATTTGACTCTTTTTCTTATCACCAGTGAGAGGTGCAGATGGGAAGAATGTGTTGGCATCTATGGGAAAAGAAGCAAATTGGTTTTCATGCATCACAAAGAGCATGAAAAAAGACAGGAACATCTTGAAAATAAATATATACACTCACAGGAGCAAGGGATATGAGCTTTAGAGTATAAATGCCGTAAGAGGAAAGACAGAATTAGGCACACAAAGTTGAAAGGAATATGAAACAATCTAATTTTTTTATATATAAGACACACTAAACTGTTAAAACTTGGATTCATAATCAAAAAAGCACTCCATCTTCCCTGCTTTTTATACTTTGAGGCAAATTAGCTGGAGAAAAATCTAAATAAAAATCTCAGTATCTTAAATACGTACAGACAGCTGGATGCATTTTCTTGCCTAGAACAGTGGCTTTAATAATAATAGGATGGTTCAAACTGAAAATACAAAGGCTCAGACTCAGGCAGCTCTATACTGTATTTATTCAGGGTTTGTTTTGTGTGTGGGGGTGAGGATGGTGGTGTCAGTTTTATTCCTCAGCATCGCTGATTTAATCAAAACAACCTAAAAGAGAATAATTCATTGTGATCAGCTTTCATCAGCAAAAATCAAGAGATGAAGGTGGGGTAAAGCTTGGTCAGAATCAGGACAAAATTAACAGCTCTTGATGAAGCCCTGAATATTTTTACCACCTTCTGAAGGGATGAAGCTTTCTCTGTAGAATTCACTTCCCCTGACTTGAGGTGTCTGCAACAGAGTCCAGACTGTCTCACATGAAAATATGTATCTTAAATTATAATTCATCCAGCGTATTTAAATACCTGCCTTTGCAGGGATGGATCAGGCCAGAAATGTCAGTGACTCTGTTGATGAGATGTGCAAAGGGAGCCTGTGTTGAATAACTCAGATGCTGACACACAAAGTTAAACCAGCCATCCATCCTAAGGGTCTGGAATGTGATTGTCAGCTAAACATTATTTGTTTGAATATGCAGTCACCCTTGTGCCTTGGAAATTCTCTCCCTAGCTCCACAAGGAATCTCTTTCCAGTTATTTAGGAGGAATTGTCACTGAAAGAACAGACCAGGTAATGCAATGCCGTGTTCAGGATGTGAGAGACAAGTGGAGTGTGAGCCAGCAGTGTGCCCTTGGAGCTCTAACTCCTGGCCTGTGTTAGGGAAGGGGACGGCAGCAGGTCAAGGGGTGGGATCTTTCCCCTCTACTCAGCACTGTGAGGACATCTCTGGAGTCTCATGTTCAGTTCTGGGCTCCCCAGAACAAGACACACATGGACATACTGGAGAGACACCAGTGAGGGGTCACAAAAGTGATCAAGGGACTGGAGCCCCTCTCCCGTGAGGAAAGAATGGGAGCTGGGACTGTTTGGCCTGCAGAAGAGAAGGCTCAGAGGGGATTTATTAATGTGTAACAATACCTGAAGTGAGGGTGCAAAGAGGATGGATCCAGGCTCTTTTCAGTGACAGGACCAAAGGCACAAACTGAAACAGGAGGTTCCACCTGAACATCAAGGAACATTTATTTTGTTCACTGTGAGGGTGACTGAGCACTGGAACAGGCTGCCCAGAGAGGTTGGGGAGTGTCCCCCTTTGGAGATATTTAAAAGCTGTCTGGACACAGCCCTGGGCAAGGGGCTCTGGGGGGTGCTGTTTGAGCAGGGGGTTTGGACCAGAGGACCTCCAGAGTTCCTTTCCAACCATTATTCTGCAGTTATGTAATAGGGGAATAATGTGAAATCAGCTAAATCCTCCCTTAATGATCAGATAGTAACTTAAAACCAACTGTTTTAAGAGAAGCTGGTCGGGGCAAGTGAGCTCAGCATGTGAGCAAATCACTCTACATCAACCATGAGACAGGACATGGAGGGTGTTGTAAAATTCCCAGGGATCATGGTGGGGATTGCTTAAAGCTTTGGGAAGTAATTAATCATGGAAAAGGCAGTGAAACCCAAAGGGAAGGCAAACCTTTGTCACAGCCTCAGCTTCAGCACTTTAGTTATTAACATTTTCTCATTACTCTGGAGTTCTCTTTCCGTGGAAAAAGAGAATGAAGGAATCTCATGGCTGTACTGAAAGCCACTCTTGGACCAAGGTCCCCACTGCGGCCCTTTTCCAGGAGCCACACAGCCTGGACACCATGGCCCAACCCTTTCTTCGTGCCTGGCACCAATGCACTCCTGTTTAGCTTCACAGGAAAACGTCTCTACCGATAAAAGTCACCACCTGTGAAGAATTAAGAATCAATTTTTATTTTTTTTCAGGGAACAAGGCAGAAATTTAATCAGAAGAAAATATGGATTTTTGTCTGTTTTGCCCTGAAACTGCCTGCACCCCCTTGCATTACTCCATGCCGATATCTTCTACCGCTGCTCACTGCTTCTTTTTTCCAAAGTCAATAAGAAAGAAACCAAACCTCTGTATTTTGAATTTTTAAAAGTAACCTATATTTCCAGTTCGTGTCCTGCACAACACCAGATTTTAAATATAGATTTATCTAGACAAAGGCTGAACTGGTAATACACTTTGCAAGACTTATGTAGGTTTGAGCTAGGCAAGGCTTGATTTACCTTTTGTTTGCTGGGGTGTAGATTTAAATACATGTCAAATGAATTACTGGAAGTACACGATGTCATAGTCTGTTAAGTGGAAATATATTCTTTGTTTTGAGGATTTTTATGCTGGTCTGAATCCTACTGAAATAAATCAAAGGGTTTCAAGTTATGTATTGGTTTTCCTTTAGGAAAAAAAACTATAAAAATATCTTTATAAATAGGCTATTGGCTTTTCCTTCACAAACCAGCTGACACACATGAAAGGCTGCATTTCTTGTCATCTAATTACAGCACATCAGGGATAATGAAACATTTTTGAGAACTGATCCATAATTCTGGTCATGTCTTGTAAAGCTGTTTCATAAAAGACAGAAATAATCCCCTCATAAAAAAAAGAGAAATGACAATGTCTGAGGGGCATTAAATAGAAAAAAAAGAAAAAAAGGGCAATGGGGATGGATAATTGAGGACGTTTGGACAAATGATGGACAATATTTGTAATGTACAAAAAGAGTTTTATTAGAAAGTTGTTTCAATCTCTATTAAAATGACAAAGCGTTGGGTTGTTTTCTTCACCTCTACAGGACAGCCATATATCTGAGGGTCTGTATTAATGTTTCATTTCAGCTTTGCAGCTCTTGATGGTAAAGATTTCACCTGTTCCTGGCTTGCAGCAGGGAATTGTCTTGGAGAGACTTCCACATGGTGCTGGAGCATGGATCAAAGCATGGCCAGAGGATGGGACATGGGATTGCTCAGGGCACTGCTGCATTGCCATGAGCTCTGTGCCACCCAGGAGCGAGCTGTGTGGAGAGAGAGCAGAGTGGGACTTGAACAGTGCTGCAGAGGACACATTTAGAGTGAGGGAAACCTTCTCCCATTAATTAATTAATCTTTGGATGTAGGCTTACACACCCCGCTAATAAAATCAACATAGCCTCAGTATGTCTAGAAATGAAAATTGAAAAGAAAACAAAGCAGAGGGTTTGTGTGTGTATTTAACTAGCTGCCTTCCCTCTCAGTGAGATGGCTGAAATCTGGTTTAATTTCAGGTTTGTTCATATGAAGCCACTAAGGAGGCTCAATCTGATTTTCGCAGCCGTGCCAGTGCTCAAGCGAAAAGTGAAAACTGCCAGAATGCTCCTCTCGCTGTTTGTTTCTAATGGAGAGTGAGGAAGCACCATCTGCTTTCTACTATTTTCAGACACTGCTCGATGGTGGAAAAGCTGTGTCAGCACACAGATCTGGAGGTCCAAGGGATGAGGTTGCTGGAGCTCTGCCGAGGAACTCTGCTTTCTGAAAATTCAGGGTCTTCTGCAGCAACAGGCTGAGTGCACAGAGACATAAAATTGTCTGTCACAGTATTGGACCTCCTTCAAAACATGCCCAACTTGGCCACTGAGTGTTGGCTGTGACAAGCCAGGGAAAAGCACATCACTCCTCGAGTGGGGGATTGATGCCAAATGTATTACGTGATGTGTATTTACTGAAGGACATTTTTTATGTATTCTGCGTTCATTTTAACTCAGGCTGTAATTTTCAGCTCTGTCTGTGCTAATGCATCGCACCATGGCCTGACCTCAAGGTAAATGACACACTGTCAGCATGACTGTAGTGTTTAATTCCCTGAGCTTTCAGGTGAAGGGATTGTACTCACACTGTTGGGTAGAGTCCCTGGACCAGTTTAAACACTGAACTGTGCCAGGGAGTCCCAAATAACCCTGGCCCAAAGGGTATCAAAGAGAGTTACAGCAATTTACCATGTCCAGCCTGGATGTCTGTGCTGCTTTCCCTGGTGTTTTTAATTTGCTGACATGACTGAACCTGCACTGCTCATTCTCTGTAATTGCCATTGCCAGTTTTTCATATGACAAATTCACACTTAAATTTTTTTGTGCCACTACCCAAGCCCATGATCTTCATCTCTGGTACCACTCACTGTTATCTATTATCTATTAACCTTTCTTCAGGGTGTTCAGGCCGTGTAGGGTGACTCTCCAGTCCCACACCATATTGAACACATCTCTGAACATTCATCTTCAGGAACTGTCCTTAGGGCACATCTTAGGGTGGCAAAATATTTAGCGAGCAGTTAATTACTGATTGCTCCAAGGCTGATCCCTCTGTAGCATGGCTTTATATGTTAATTCTCCTTTCACAATAACCAGTTTCACTCAACCCTCTCCTTAGCTCATTGACTGCCTGTAATCCTCCCAAAAACAGCTGTTCCCAAGCTGTCTCCATGAAAATCTGACCTTATAATTTTTCCTAACAGGAACAATCACCCATGAGTTTTTCCTCTCTCCAATCAGGATTCTTTTGAGCCACACACTGTGCCTTTGCCATTGGCACTGCTGTAAGGAACTGGTGGTGGAATTAATGATTCTTTTTTTACAGCAATTCCTCTCCAAACAACGTGAATGCACGTTTTCTCCTACTGACACACCTTTTTCCCCAGCAAATCCCATTTTCTGTGCATATTCAACACCTCTAGCCAATGATCCTTATTCCTCTGTGAGCTCTACATCGTCCTTGCTCCATGGTATTCCATGTAGCCTTCCCTGCTCACATGTATTTCTGTAGATGCCGTGGCAGAAAGGGAGTCAACAAAATTAGGAGGAAGACAAGGAAAATACAAATAGAGTTAGTGACAGTTCCATGATTTAGGATTACAGCCCAGATTCCACTCCACAACAGTTCGTACAAAGATGGGAGCTTTGTCACTAAGTGAAAATGTGTTTTTAATGTGGAACTACTTTACTGCCTGAGGCTTAGTTATGTTCAATTACTGATGTAATGAGAAGTTCAGTGACACAGTCACTGATTTCACACAGTCCTCGTACAGCTGAGGAGAGGTTTGGCCACTGATTTTACAGTCCAATCCAGCAGATACTGGAATTTTTTTCTGTTCTTCTGGTGAGACTCTGCTTTGACTGAAACTTTCCCATCACTCGTCAAGAAACTTTGACAGGCAGTCAGAACAACAGATAAAGCAGAGGTGGTAAGGAAGTCAATTTTTTTGGCAAGGTATGTCCAAAGCAAAGCTCAGAAATTTCTTCAGTCTAACAAGAAAGAAAACTTATGAAAGGCTGAGAACAAATACTCTCCCTCCATTCACTGGAAAATAAAAATAAGGATAACCAAGACAGTCCTTTTAAGGAAAAAAAAATAATCAAAAAAAAAACCCCAAAACCAGACAACCACACACCTTAAATAGAAAAAAATACCTCTCTAACTAATGTTTCTAGATACTTTCACTTTAATTTCTAAGCCCCCTTTAACTGCTAATAATTTTAGTCTCTGTTTTAATATCGTTTTCCCTATGCTAAAGATGGGCAACCAGAAGGCAAAAGAGCCAAGCCGTGACCGAGGTTGTACAAGAATTCTGTGGCAGATTAGAGAATTAACAAGGTCCCTTGACTTCTAGGCTAAGAACATATTTAAAAACACCAGCCCAACTCCCGTCAGCAGCAATATGCTGCTTCAGGCAGGCAGTTTGGCCACCAGAAAGTCCCTTTTAGCAGAAAGAGGGTGAGAGATGATGGCATTGCTGTATAAAGGTCTCTTCTCCTAAAGGGGCCTCTGGCCAGTGCAAATACCTTCCCTAATAAATATTTTAAAGCTTTTTTTTTTTACTGTTGAGGCTGTTCAAATCCTGCCTTCTGTGTATGCACAAAGTATTGTAGATGAGCCTTTTGTGTCTTAGCTTTAACATCCTGCAGAAGCAAGACAGCATTTTGGATTTCCTCCTTGCTTTGACAGTGAGATTTGGATTCAAAGGCAAGATTTCTGTCAGGGGAGGTACATCTGACCCACACAGAGGGAGGCAGAGTGGAAGGATGTAGGGATGGCTCCACAGGGTGCTGCTCCTGCCTTTGGATCAGAGCGGGTGGAGGTGTCACGGGCACGGTGTTGGCACGGATGGGGGATTTGTTGTAATGTAAATATTGGTCTGAATTAAACATTCAGACGTGTGGAGCAAATCTGGGAAAGGAGCACTGCAAAAACCCATTTAAACAAATTGAAATCTTTATTCTGTGGCCTCCACTGGGGCTCCTGTGGGAGCCAGAGATCTGCTCTTGCTCTGAACCATGGAAAGGGGATCAGAAAGGGGGACAGGGGTTAATGTGGGTGGATTCTCACATTAGGGGTCTCATTGGACAGGTCAGGTCATTCTCCTCATAGGAAACCAAAAGTCAATGCAAACCAAACATCTATTTTTCACAAGGGTGATGAAAAAAGAATGAGACAAGCTCAGTATCCTGTACTTCAGGAAACTGAAATAATCCCTGCTCGATGCCTTTTGCTGTGTTTAATGCCAAAGCCAGACACTCTGATCCAAAGGGGTTCATGCTACTGGTGAGCCAATATTTGCCTAAAATACATCTTAAAAGGAGATTTTTTTTTTTCATGTTTCAAATTCATGTGCAGACTGGAATTCATCGTCACCTTCAGTCCTCTTGTCTTATACTTGTGAATAATGAGTTACTTGGTTTTGAATTGTGTATTAAATTTTATTTTTAGATTATCCTTATTTATTTTATTTTTGGACTGAGGATTGCTGCATTAGGTTTTAGTTCTCTTTGACATGGTAGTTGGTTTTAATTTTAATGAAATCCAGACTAATTTATCCTTATAATCCAACTGTTATGTATATGTACACAATTATCTAAAACCACAAACTACTACCCATGAAGATTCAGAAGCACAGATCTATTATATGTATCTAAATGCTGACAAAATCCATCTGTGCATATGTAAAGAAATGTAGATTAAAAACCAACCTGTAAATTTATTTCTATTTCTTTTTGAATTCATTCAAGTCGAAGCTTGAAAACAAAGCTGGCATAGAGGACATCAAATATACTGAGATATGTCTAGCACGAGGCAATGTAAATTGTACTGTCAGTGCTGTCTCCTTGCTTACACCACCAATTTGGAAACCACTTTGAGCTTTGATTCAAATGTCTGGTCATTTTGAAAATGACAAATGAGTAGGAAAACATTTGCACTGACACAGGGACATTCGTTTCTTAGAATTCACGGCTACAAAAGCACTGGCTGGTCAAAATTATGAAAAATTGTATTCCATTTTCCCTGGGAGAGATGTATCTGAGACTGCCCTATTTCTTTTTTATGCACTGCAACATTTATTACTATAGTAACAACATACAGCTCTCTAATTTGCTTGATTGCAGGCTGGGGATCAGAGACAAAAGCAGATTGGTGAAATTTTCAGTAAGATATGAATCTTTCTACCCAAAAAATTGTCCAAGAAGGAACATTCAGTTCTCTGGTGTTGCTATACAAAAATGAAGCCATTTTATTTTTCCTCCTCAGTGAGACCTGATGGAAGAAAAACTATTTCTGCTTTCTTTTAGCTTTTATTCCTTTTAGTTTTGTTACTTTGAGTATTGAATTTTCAAAAAAATTTACTTGTTCAATATTTCCTGATATATCAGGTTTTCAGGGGAATCACTTCTTCCCCAACATTGATGCCTTACATTCACTCTTCTTTTTTTTCTTTATTTTGTTTTTGTTTGTTTTGTTTTATTTTGTATTTGTTGCAACACCAGTAGCTTTAAAATTCAAAGTCCCATTTAAATTTATTTTCTCTTCAAACTCCATATGCAACGAATCAAAAATTGTTCTTGTTGCTATCACTATAAAATTATTTGGGGCTAACAGAAGTGGACTTACCGAGTTTTTGCCGCATCCTTTGCTCTGTTTTTAACCTTATGTAGAACAAACCCCATTTGTATATTTATTTTCCTGCACTTTGAAAAGAGTTGAGAGATCAGGCTTGTGCTGGCTGATTGGAACATCCTGAACCTGTATTTGCCAAGCAGGGCAGCAATGGCGAATTTTCCTGTGCTCCAAATGCCTCCTGTAGTTACAGAACCCCAGAGAAATGCCCCAAGGATGATTTCTCCCTCTTTTTCTTTTTACACATTTGAGAGCCCGAGCAGAGCTGCAGGAGAAGCATCCACAGCTTCTTGACTTAGGCCTGGTTTAAATACAGCCACTTCCACCCTCACTTCAAAGCACAGAGAACATTTTTGCCCTACTAAAGCTCAAATCTGTTTTGGTGGATCGGTACCATTCAGATTTCTTGAATCAGAAAGTCACTTTTCTATGTTATTTCTCACTTGAATGCGAGATGCTGTTATTCTGGGAATGTAAAGCAGGAAATGAATTATATTTTGCCTGAGAAGAAAGTATTTTTGATAGAGAAAACAGCTCAGTTGCCTGGAGGTGTTATTATGCCTACCAAAACCAAAGTGTTATTCAGTTACCCTTAAAGCAGCATAATAGGCACACAGCAAAAATTATAAAGCAGAAATTCTGCAACTTATCCTCCAGTGTAATTCACTCTCAGTATCCAGCTCCTCCAGAGTCATTATACACTTGGTAATAGAATGCTCAAAACCAAACACAGGATATTTTTTGTACAGCCTATTATGGCTGACATCAAAAGAGCCCGGAAAGCAGAGATTTCATACAATTTGAATAAACTCATTTCAATGCACAGCATCTGCCCAGTGATCAAAACAACGTGTGGGATTGATGAAGCTGTTTTTATTTTTTTTACTTTTCCTTTCCACACTTTCAAGGGTGATTTATGTTACAACCCCCATCCTAATGGCCACAGGTTGTGCTTTTTGAAGGAATTCTTAAGAGATTTAAGTGAAAAACAAGGAGAGAACTAGCAACACCTGCATGAAAGTGTGGAGGTCGTATAACTTCATGCTGAGCAGTGTACAAACCAAAATTCCATCAAACAAAATGGCAACACCCTCTGGAAAACTCCTATGGATGTAAAGGTGCTGTGTCATGGAGAAGACGACCAGAACTGCTAAAGTATAGGATCTAGAAATTTAGAGAACCATAGAAGGATCTGGGTTGGAAAGGACCTTAAAGATCATCTTGTTCCAACCCCCTTCCACAAACAGGGACAGCTTCCACTATCCCAAGTTGCTCCAAGCCCCGTCCAGCCTGGCCTTGGACACTTCCAGGGATGGGGCAGCCGCAGCTTCTCTGGGCAACCTGTGCCAGGGCCTCACCACCCTCACAGGGAGGAATTCCTTCCTAAAATTTTATCTATATTTCCTCTCTTCAGTTTGAAGACATTCCCTGTGTCCTGTCCCTCCATCCCTTGTCCCAAGTCCCTCTCCAGCTCTCCTGGAGCCCCTTTAGGCACTGGAAGGGGCTCTGAGGTCTCCCTGGAGCCTTCTCTTCTCCAGGTGAACACCCCCAGCTCTCCCAGCCTGGCTCCAGAGGGTCTCCAGGCCTTGGAGCAGCTCCGTGGCCTCATCTGGACTCATTCCAACAGCTCCACGTCCTTCATATGTTGGGAGTCTCCTCATCCCATTCGACCTCACCAGGACAAATAAACTTCCTCACCATTTTCTCCAGCTTCCAGGTTACCTGGTGCCAATGGATTGAGGAGATTAGCCAAAACCTGAATTCTCATAACCTCCTGCTGTCCAGTTATGGTGTTTGGGTTGTGGTTATGGCAAACAGGATGCAGGAAACTCCTACATCCAAACTTTGCTTTGGCCCCATCCAAAACTGATACCCAGGACAGGTGTGATGAACCTGTCGCCACCCCAGGCTGTACTACAAGGTTATAATGCACTGAATCCTGTACTACAGGCCCACAGGATTATCCCAATGATATGGATAAGGCCCAAAATACCAGGAAGATGAGGAGATGAGGTGAAACTAAGCCTTTCTTTGAAAAGTAGGGAAAATTATTTCCTTATCTTTAAACAAGTTGTCTAGTCTTAACCAGTTTTGTGGGGTTTTTTTTGTTTGTTGGTTGGTTGGTTGGTTCTTTTGGGGGTGTATTTATTTTTTTTTAAGACCAAGCACATCCATTTAAAAGGTAAAAGTTCACCAGTTTGCATGTGTAAAGGCACAATGAAAGTGTGTGGCTTAATGGATGTTCTGGGGAGGGTTACACTCTCCTTAATTCATAACAGGAGAGAGAAGAAGGTTTCAGGATGTGACAGATGTGTCCTAATTTAATAATTTGAAAAGCAGATGTCTAATCTTAAGACAGTCACTGCCTTTGACATCCATGGAAGGAAATAAGCACTTCCTGGGAATCACAAAAATTCATCAGATGAGCAAGCTCGGGAGGAAGAAGTTTCCAGTGACAGGGGAGAGCAGAGGGTGATCTGTGATGTCTTTGACAGAGAAAACACAGAGGAAGGAGTTTAATGTCTGTTCCATACCTCTTCCAAAAAAGAGAGTGATTTCCACCAGGACTTCCTACACTCTCTTAAATTCATATATTTTTGATAGTTTTGTACATGAGGGCACGACCCAAGGTGGAGCAAAGCTCATGAAAAGCCTTCCTTTAGATGAATTTTGGAAGACGCTCTTCTGAGAGCATGGACATACATTTTTCTCTATCATTACGTTAACTATGAACTGGGTTTGGCTCAGAAACAAATTAAGAAGTGTGAAGCACTCAGAAGAGATGCTCCTTTAATTTTAATTAGTTTCACCGGGGTGACTGTTAATTTCTTAGTAAAGTGAATAATCCTGTTGGAGAAACACAAATATGTGAGAGTAAACAAGCAGACTACAACCTTCAGCTGAGAGGGGAGGAAAAGGACTTGTAGTGCATGAAGTACAGTGAGTGAAAAATAAGCCATATGCCAGCTATTACCCCTTGATAGTTGCTTTGGATACCGAGGATCATTGCTCTGTCTGTTTGTGGAAAGTGAGAAATGGAATTAAGATTTCAGGAGCACAGTTTAATACTCAAGGGAGGCTCATACATATGCATAAGTCAGGAGCATTAGTTTTAATAAGGGAATTCAGTAAGTTACCTAGAAGCATTTTATCATATTTTGTAAAAAATACAAGTGGTACTCTGTTACAAATGAAGTGGTGCTGCCTGATACACCCCAAATTATTTAACTTCATACTGCTTTGTTGTTTAATGCAATGAGAATGTATGGCTTCTTCTGCGCTTTCCTGAAATGAGGACCATTAATAAATCTGATTTCACTTGCCTTTCTTTTCAAAGAGATCTTTAAAATACTCATATATTTATATTGAATTAATTTTCTTGGAGTGACAGACCTTTAGCTGGGCATCACTACCTCTTTTCTACCAAGGGCATAGAGCTTGCTACGTTAACTTACTTTAGGTGAAAATTATGAATATTTTCATGTAATTAAGTTGCTGAAGACAAAACTATATCCTAAAAATGAGCAGAACTGCAGGCTTGCCCTGGAGTCTCTAAAAGTCCATGTTTAAAGAATTACATATAGATAAAGTCTCTTTTGCAGTTTCCCACAGTAATTTAATCAGAAATTAGAGGAAGAGTTCTAAAGAACAGAGCAGAGGCTCACTCTGGAATACTCAGTCTTGTTGGAAATAATATCTTAAAAAGTGTTAATGGATCTCCACCATAGAAACTCATTTCTTGATTTCAAAAATAATCTAAGTGCCCAAATTCTCTACACATAAATTTTTCAACTTTGCTGCTTTGCGTGGTGGATGTAAATCATCTGAGATACGGGATTATGGGAATGTGTGGTGAGATTCACGTTATCCACCACAAAGTACACCCAGCCTGAGCTGTCCCAGCAGCAACTGCAGAGGGAAGAGGATCTCCAGAGGATGCTCATCCCTCCTGCTTTGGGGTCTGTACAATCATAGAGTTGTTAAGGTTTGAAAAGACCTTTAAAGACAAAAAGGTCAACCATTATCTCAGCACCTCCGAGTTCACCCCTGAACCCTGTCCCCAAGCGCCACATCCACGTGTCTTTTAATTACGTCCAGGGATGGTGACTCCATCACTGCCCTGGGCAGCCTGTGCCAATGCCTGACCAGCCTCTCCATGAAGAAATGTTTTCTAATATCCAATCTAAACCTCCGCTGGTGCAACTTGATCCCATTTCCTCTTGTCCTGTCCCTGTTCCCTGGGAGCAGAGCCCGACCCCACCTGGCTGCCCCCTCCTGTCAGGAGTTGTGGGGAGTCAGAAGGTCCCCCCTGAGCCTCCTTTTCTCCAGGCTGAGCTCCTTTCTGAGTTCCCTCAGCCACTCCTGGTGCTCCAGACCCTTCCCCAGCTTCGTTCCCTTCTCTGGACACGCTCCAGCCCCTCAATGCCCTTCTTGTCATGAGGGGTTCAAAGCTGACCCCAGGATTTGAGGTGATGCCTCACCCATGCCCAGTACAGGGGACAATCTCCCCTAAATACCTCAGTTGCTCATGCAGAAGGGTTTGGTGCCGTCAGAGATGGCCTAAAGGGTCTTGCCTGGCCTTCCAGAAGACAGCAGGTTGCATTTAGGTTCTCTGCCATATCTGCCAGCTCCACACAGATATTTTTGGTACCACCTGGCTGCTTGTATTGCAAAGGGTGTCTGTGTATAGGAACCTGGAGAGGAGTTCAGGCCCCCAACTCGTGTGGAGGTCTGGGCTGCAACACCTAAATTGACAATTCTGGAGGCTTAAGATAGAGGACATGAACTGCATCCCTAAAAATAGACACCAGAGCTTCTACAATTAGTGGCCTGTCTCTCTTTTTCCGAGAAGATATCTCCTTTCAGTCTCATTTAAAGGTCTTAAAATTTTAGAGTATGGACAATTCAATCTTACCTTATGAAGGAAGATAAAATTATGGATTGGGGGATTTCCCCTAAAACTTTATTAGGTTCTGTGACATCTGAGGGGTAATAATTTCAATGAGCAGTTGCTGCAAAGAAGTGGCCAAACCTACACTGTGCATTGTGTTCGTTTAATAAAACACTGTGGCTTTTTTAGCCACACAGCATCTCCCACTACGGCTTTTGTCTGTGGAGATTGCTTGAAACCAGACAGCAGAACATTTTAATTTGCAGTCAGAGTCAGAAGGGTAAGGTCTCTCTTTTCCAAAGAAAATAGGCCAATGAATGTGGAGAACCATGCTGGTGACAGACTGTGTGACAAGGAGCAGGAATACATCAAGGTCTTCAATCGAGCTCCTTCATTCTTAAAATGAGTAACATGTAATAGCTCCTTGGCAGGAGGTGCTGGGCTGTTCTAAAGAGCTGCCTGACAGTAACCACAGGGCCATATTAATTTTCCTGACACCTGAAAGCATCAGACCATCACATGATGACTTAATACTCATTAGAGTCTCTTCTAAACCACCTTTGATATGCTGCAGGACTGCATAACAAAAGGGAAATAGACTTGGCTAAATTACTGTTCCTAATTTGTGGGACAGAAGTCTAAATTATCACTTGCTACAGCTGCCTGAAAGGAGGCTGCAGCAAGGGCTGGGTCAGCCTCTTCTCCCAGGCAACCTGTGACAGCAGGGGAGGGCATGGCCTCAAGCCGTGACAGGGGAGGTTCAGGCTGGACAACGGAACGAATTTGTTCATGGAAAAGGTTGTTAAACATTGGAAGGGGCTGCCCAGGGAGGTTTGGAGTCCCCATCCCTGGAGGTGTCCAAGGAATGTCTGGACGTGGCACTCAGTGCTCTGGGCTGGGTGACAAGATGGGGATTGGTCACAGGTTGGACTCGATGATCTTGGAGGTCTTTTCCAATCTTAACAACCCTGTGATTCTGTGAAATTCTGTTCCATGATCCTTTTTGAAGCTTTTTGTTTTCCTGATTGCAACAGGAAGATGAGGAATTTGGATATTGCCACCAGGAAATGGTGGTTGACCACGTAAAAGTTGCTTATCAGTTGTGGTGTGAAGTGAGACAGTTGAGTTAATCAACTTTCAGTCCCTTGCAGTTTTCTTCCCAGGAAGCAGCAGCTCCCTGGTAATCAGCAGTAGCTCTTCACAACATCCAAACTTGTCAGGGGCAACCACCTGCTGGGTCTGGAATGTACTGACACATTCAAATCAGAATGTGGTGCAACTTCTGTGTTGAGATGTGAGTGACAGCTCCTTGTGCCAAAATGTGGAGTGGGGTTTGTTGGGTAGGGATGGCCAGAATCACAGAATCACAAAGAATCACAGAATCACAGAATCACAGAATCACAGAATCACAGAATACCCTGAGTTGGAAGGGACACACAAAGGTCATTGAGCCCAACTTCTGTCCCGGCACAGACAGCCCAACAATCCCAGCATGTCCCTGACAGCGTTGTCCAAACATTCCCTGAGCTCTGGCAGCCTTGGTGCCAGGACCGCTTCCTGGGGTGCCCTGTTCCTGTGTCCAAGAACCCTCTAGAGAAAGGAACGTTTTCCTAATATCCAACCTAATCTTGCACAGAAATCATGTAAAAACTGTGTTTTCTTTTTTAAAAGGCCTATTTGGCTTTCCTTATAGTTAACAGAGAAAGAGAGAGAGTTATGCAAGACATGTTTTATTTAATCTATTTTAGATATTTATTTGGCAAGGAGGCAGTTGGTCATATTCTATTGACTAAATCTCCACTGTCAGAGGCAATCAAAGATGCTGGGTCAAATATAGAAATTGAAGCTATAAATATCTACACTTTGCATATGAAACTCCTATTCCACACTGAAAATTAGCCAGTGCTGTGCTTCCCAAACAGCCAGGCTTGGGGAAAGCAGCAGGCAGAGACCAACATCAGCCTCCACACTACCAGTGTGTACTACTCCACAAACAGTTTTCTTTAAATGTGCACTTCCAGCAGTCAGCTTCCACGAGCAGATAAATGCTTCCTTTGGGACATGCCCAGAACCATGCACATTTGGGTGGCACTGAGCAGCTGAGCGTGTAATTCATATTTATGTGCTGTCAGGATTTAAAAACCAATCATTTCTCTGAATCCAGTAAAAAGACAGACAGAAAGAAATTTTTTTGCTGAAATTGTAGGTTCAGCAAATTGAGACGTTTTCTTTTTTTCCTTTTTATCCAGCAACTCGTGGTGAGATTTTGTCTCAGTCAAGGAGAGCTAAATCCACATAAACCTTTCCTAACCATGAGGCTGAAGTATGGTGGGTTCTACAATCCTCCTGCCAATTTTTTTTTGTTATTCATGCTAATTACCAGTTACCCATGCTCAAGAAAGGAATAGGAATTGTGGTTAGCTGATGCACCCAGGGGACAGGGAGCTGCATGTTCACCACGCTCTGACGAATGCATACATTACACATATTAATTGGAAGTGGGACTGAAGCCTTGCTCCCTCTCCTGCAGTAAGCAACTGGCCTCTGGGGCTCAAAATCACATTTACTAATCTCTCTCTCTCTCTCTGTGGTCCAATTCAAGCTGAATTATTTCATGCAAAGTGGAGCAGCTTAAGGAGGGAGTGCAAACATCTGCTTCCCACGTGCCAGGCAGGTCCTCGGGAGCTGGGAGCCTCTTGGCTGGAGCATCCTGTGCACACACGGAGGGCTCACCTTTGGAATTACACCGGAGTTTCTCACCATCAAGGGGGAGGTTCTGCTGGGCATCCCCCCAGGTGATGGGTGGCAGCATTTCCTCCAGAGAAGAAATGGGAGGGACTTGTTATTTTTGGGACTCATTTTTTTGTGTGTGTGTGTTTGTTCTTTAAATGCAAACCAGAGACTAAGTTATCGAATTCCAGGAGCATCCCTAAAGCCGTGAATTCCCTATAAAGAGAAGGCAGACCCTTACAGCTCAGCACTGAAATCCTCCAGAGTCGCAGAATTCAAGGGCCAACCCTTCTCTAGAGTTAATTTTTGCCCAGGCAGCGCAGTTTCCCATGGGCAGGACTGGCTCTTTTACTTCTCCTCCTCCTGCAATTCCAGCCTGGATGCCTGTGGATCGTGCTCAGCCGCCTGGCACCTGCAGGCACTGTCACTGTAGCCCTGTGGCACATTATCCACCATCCCAAAGGGATTTATGAACTCTCACACAAGAAGTGTGTGGCGAATGGCAGGGCTGAACCTGTTTCCTGAATCTCAGTGTAATACCTTATCTACCCGACTATGCTTTCTGTGAAGGTCTAAATTCTGAAAATTTTGACAACCAGATGCCTTTCAGCTACCTTTTAATGTCTCAGAATTCAGTCATGCACATATTGCCCGGGTCAAATTCTGATTTGTGGTATCACAGACAATTATTTTTCGTTTTATGGTTCCTGGGTAGGCAATTTGTAATGTGAAATGTAGCTTAACTGTCCTTTTTGATGTATTGATGGTTTCTTTCCTACTTCCACTTGAAAAGATTATTATTTTCCTAAAACATTTTTCACATGCAATAAAGTGGAATTATCCCTTTCTTTTTTTACCTCTTCTTTTTCTTTCTTTTTTTTTTTTTTTTTAACACAGCACGCGAGGGACTTCTCATTCTGGTTACTGAGGCTTGAAAGAGAAGAGAAATACCTCCCACAAGGCTTGAGCCCTCCGTGGAAATAAAAGTAGCTGAGCAGGACTACTTGGAATGCCTAAAAAATCCCCAGTTTATTTGCATTATCAATTTTATTCTGTGTGGGAGGGTTCAGCCCTCAAAAATTAGGGACACTCTACACGTAAAAAAATAGTATCATTATCATTATAATTCTGAACAAACCAACTTGACCTGCCTGGGTCCAGTCAAAGAAGAAAAAGAAAGAAGGAAGGAAGGAAGGAAGGAAGGGAGGAAGGGAGGAAGGAAGGAAAGAGAAAGACAGAAAGAAAGACAGAAAAATAAAAA
>VZRJ01009996.1:996667-1066513 GCA_013397565.1 Ptilonorhynchus violaceus
AAAGAAAGAAAGAAAGAAAGAAAGAAAGAAAGAAAGAAAGAAAGAAAGAAAGAAAGAAAGAAAGAAAGAAAGAGAAAGAGAAAAAGAGAAAGAAAGAAAGAAAGAGAAAGAAAGAAAGGGACAAGAGTAGATAGTGCAGATGAAATATGTCACCACCTGTGGATCCAGTGACAAGGCTTGAACCTCGTTTTGTAGATTAAAACACACAAATTTAATTGTCTAAACACAGATATCTGCACAGTATCTGAGTGCTCTTGATGGTCAGTGAAGGTCTGATCAGTTCTGTGGAGTCGAGAGAGCTGTTCCACACACCAGATGGAGGATGGAACACCAGGATGGACTTTCCCCCAGCAGGCTGGTTTTGGTTTCCTCTGGTCCCTTGGGCCCCCAGTGTGTCACAGCGTGGCTGACTCGGATATGGGCACCTCCAGTGCCACCGGGCACCCCTGTTATCACACCTGCATCAGGAGTGGGCCTGGACGCAGCACCCAATTTGTATAAACAAGATGCTCTTTAGAGAGAGAGAGATCAGAATACAACCTGTCTGCTTTCACATGAGAAAATATTCCCAGGGCATTGGCCTCTTTGGAGTTGAACAATTTCCTTCTCCACCAGAGCGCGGAGAAAAGGTCACTCTGATTTTGAGATAATGGCTGCTGTTGTCTACAAGAGGGACAGGATGTGAGCGCTGAAGGTCTTGCTTTGTGCATTCCAGACCATAACTTATAGGGGGTACATTATTCTGAGAATCCCTTACGAGGAGGGTTACAAGATTTCTCTTCCCTAATGAGCAGTGAAGGAAGGCAGACTATGGAAGAGATGAAAAAATCCCAGAATCACAGAATGGTCTGGGTTGGGAGGGATCTTAAAGATCATTCAGTCCCCCCCCCTGCCATGGGCAGGGACACCTTCCACGATCCTGGGTTGCTCCAAGCCCCATCCAACCTGGCCTTGGACACTTCCAAGGATGGGGCAGCCACAGCTTCTCTGGGCAACCTGTGCCAGGGCCTCCCCACCCTCACAGGGAAGGACTTCTTCCCAATATCCCATCTAACCCTGCCCTCTGGCAGCGTGAAGCCATTCCCTGTGTCCTGTGACTGCCAGCCCCTGTCCCAAGTCCCTCTCCAGCTCTTCTGGAGCCCCTTTAGGCACAGGAAAGGGCTCTGAGGTCTCCCTGGAGCTTCTCTTCTCCAGGTGAGAAACCTCAGCTCTCCCAGGCTGGCTCCAGAGCAGAGGGGCTCCAGCCCTCGGAGCATCATATTAGATAAATGTTTGTCTCAAATATTTGAGACAAATAATACGCCTAAAGAACATTTATCCTACTGCTCCAGTCACTTTCCAGTTTTTACTTTCTGGTTTTGGTGGCTTTCTGTTTGACAACTGCTTCTGAAATCTTATGGGTAGCACCAACCTCTAATTCACATCTCACTTCACCCTGACTCACTTTTTTCACTCTGGAGTAACAACTAATCCTACTGCCAGGGATTGACAACTCCTTATTGCTCTCTGCTGCGGTAGGAGGACTCTCTGGAGAACTGGGTTTGATTCTTGCCTCTGACATTGAACTCTGGCGTGGCTTTGGGTAAATCCCCTTTTGATTTTGTCTGTTGGTTGAAAATTCTCATTAAGCTTCATTTGTTTTGCGTCCATATTTCTGTTTCTACTCCTAGGTGAGATTTATTTACGCAAGATGGGCAGATTGCCTGTCAAAGTCTGAACCAGTCAAGCTTTAAGATAAAAATTACCTTCTTAGGAGCCAATTTTTCCCCAGTGACTCTAAAAAACGGAAGACTTGCATAAACCCAGAGATGTAACTTTTAAATATTTATAATTAGGTGAGGTGAAATTTCATGTTTTATAAGTAGGACCTAAGGCAAAAATACTTTCAATATGTTGCCTATTTAAGTGGCTTAAATGGAGAGCTCTTATGATAAAATTAATTGTGATCAATTAACACATCCAGCTGAATCATTCTCTAGAGCTTGAGGAAGCAGAAGAAACTGTGGTTTGTATTTGGCAGCAAAAGTGAGATGAAACAAAAAAATATTAAATTGTGAAAGTCTTGGGGTTTGTCAGCTTTCTTTTCTATTATTTATGTGGTCAATTTACAAAGAAGAGCATAACACTAATATTTTTCTTTGGCTTTTTTGCTTTTGGATTTCAGTGGGAGCAGACTCTGTAAATACATAAAATATTTCTTTAGGCTAGCAGGGCCTCCCTTGGAGAAGGAAGATAGGCAAACTCTGGAGGGCTTTCCAGCTGGTTTTCAATAATCTTTTAGTTTTGTGCTTGGCTGCAATAAGAGACCAGAGAGCGTGTCTGTCAGGACACGGCTTTCATTGAGAGGAAATTGGAGGAAATCAGGACACAGGGAGCTTCCAAACAGCCAGCTGAGCTGCTTGTTAGTGACACATGACTCAAAATGCACAATGATCATTTTGGAGGTTCCTTACAGCTTTAAATTCCGTGTTTATGTGATCTACCCAACCCATGTCATTATTCCTCCGTTAGCCTCTTCAATCATTTAACAGCACAGAACAAATAAATTGGCTCTTTTTAGGATACTTGGAAGATGCTTGAGAGAGAAATGCTTGATTTCCTGGAGCTGTACGTGCTGTAGATAAACAGGCATGTAAATGGCTCCTTTCTCTCATGAATTAATGGCAGGGGGAAGAGCTTTGCTGACATTCCAGACTGGGAACAGTCACTGAGCTTTTTTCTCCTCTCTTTTCCACGAAAGACCTTCTGGAAGACATTGGGTCTGGAGTGGAAGAAGAAAGGTGGTAGGAAGGGTCCCTTCTGAGCAGAACTCCATGCACTTGATGAATGTGTGGAGAGGTGATTTATGCAATAAATTAACAGGAGCAGCTGTTGGCCGTGGTATTTTTAGTGACCGAATCTGCAGCTAAGTCCTGACCACAATAAAAATCAAGCACCCATCTTTAATATGTGAAACCTGGAGATGGAAATAGAGAGAACTCCTCTCCCATGCTGGGTTTCTGTTCTGTTTCCTTGATCCAGCTCTCCCTGATTCAGCTCTTCTGAACGTGAATTGCTTTCATTTTCATCCAACTTTCCCTTTGCAGAGAAGAAATAATTCTGGGCTGGTTCACCAGGGAGAGAAAAGTGCTGATGTTCAAGTGGTTTGAGCAGTTCTGTTGCTGCCCAGCTGACAATGTGTCCTGCAGAGTAGAGACTGGCAGGTGATGGATAGATATTGCTGCCTGGAAGAGATGAGCACGTAGGAAAACAGTCAGACAAGCCAGCAGATGAATAGATCTGCTGCTCCTTGATTGTTTGGGATGCCAGGATTACAAGTGTAACAGACTGACTGATTGATTACCTTCCTCCTCGATACTTAATGGTTATAATAATAGCTGGGGTCAATCTGCCAGCAGTTGCTCGTGAAAAGTAATTAATCTGGTTCATACCCTCACCCAGGGGAAAATAAATTATGTATGTCTCTTCCTTTGGTTGTCCTTCGCAGGCAGAATTTCCTGGCTTCCAAAGCACTCTCACTCTAGGTACAGAGTGAGGACTTCTTTATTAACAGAAAGAGAAACTTAAAATCTGAAAATGTCAATCGTCTGAAGGTGAAAGCAATCAATAAACTTGAATTCATCTGTTCGCCTCTGCATTCGCATTCTCTGGTTCCTGGAAGGAATCAAGGTCTCTGTGTGTGCCACTGTCCTGCACTACAAACTGCACGTGTGGATGAACAACCACTTTTTGAAAGGACCCTCAGTTTTGGGCAGACAGATGAAACTGGATTCATTTCACCTAAAAGCAAAGTGTCTTTTGAACTGAACTGGTCAGGCAGTTGGGCCAGATCATCCTTGTAGGTCCCTTCCAACGGAGAAATTCTATTCTATTCTATTCTATTCTATTCTATTCTATTCTATTCTATTCTATTCTATTCTATTCTATTTATTCTACTCTAGTGGATTTTTGAAGCTCAACTTTTAGGTGGTCAGTGGAGACACACAGACTCTTTTAAATGTCAATTGAATCTCCCTCAAGGTGTGACCAGCAGAGGTTGGATGAATTAGAGGTGGGAGGTTCTGGATTCCATTTCACTGCATTCCATCTTATTGACAATGGAGATGTTCTGCACAACCAGCTTAGATTTGATTCCTAACTTCAGACCAGCTAAGACAAGGCAAAAGAACTTCACCTGTTTACTTGTTTTGTTTGGACTAATTTATTTCCATCACTCACTAAGTTTCCTTTTATGTCTGTGGAGGCTTCCTGAACATATTCCTGCTGCCATCTCCCACAGCCTCCCCTGAGGCAATGTCTCAAAGTTACAGTGCTGTCTAAATTGGGGATTTAAAGCCTGCCCCAGCAATTAGCCATGTAGGTTTAATTGCCATGCAGTCAGATTTATGCGTCATCTGTTATGCACCTTTGAAAAATCTTTCCCTCCACCTATGCAATAAATATGCACAAAGACTCTCTTCTGCTTTCAGGCCTTTTAGAATCTAAGAGGACTAAACACTACAGGGATGCTCTATGGGGCCATGAATTTTGATTAATTCTCCTGCAATTTGCATACCTATCCAAACAGCTTTCCTTCATCATCTGAGCACTGCCACCAGTGCTTAGGATTATGCTCAGTTCCCTTTACAAAGCTGCATTTTAACTTTAAAAGAACTATTTCACAAAAGAAGATGCTCCTTCTTCAACTTTCACTGTTCCAGTTCTTTCAGGCTTTGTTTTCCCTGAGGCTCTGAAATGCTTGAAGTCTCCATGGTTTCATTTCCGTTCTCTTGAGCAGACGCTACAGAGAGGGACCAGAACCAAGCCTTGCCCGTGGCTTCCAAACTCCAGACGGGCATTAAAAATAAAATAAACTTTTTCTGGACTGTAACTCCAAAACCCTGTTGCTGTGGTAACGACAGTGTCACGGTAAAAGCTGAGATCAATCTTTGTGGGGCACATTCTGCTTGACTGGGAGAGCCCTGCTTGTCACAGAGTGGGGTTGGAGGTTGAAAACTTCTGATTTGTCATAGAGCAGGGGACAACAGTCCCAGTCAGGAACCTCAGTCTCTCTTAGGGTACTGTTCTCAGGTATAACCAGGACACCAAGGAAAACCCAGCACCCAAATTAGCCAGCAATGGTAATTACCTTGTGTGCAAACCCAATGTAATTTCATACAAAAATTGATATAGTTCATACGTGAAATATATGGGGAAAGAATTATGGCAAAAGCTTGCCCCAAGGCAAGTTTAATTTACAGCATAAATACAGCTGAACTCCCAAAGAAATCATAAAGCGGGTTACAACCTTTTTGTTTGTTTGATTGCTTTTTCTTTAATGCAAAACTTCGTTTCATGAACACTGACCAAGCAGAGCCGTAGAGAAAAGCAGACTGGAAAAATCAGCTCTAAGGGCCATATTGCAGATCTGCTTGATATTTTTAGTTTGCTGTCTGGAAAAATTCAGAGCAGTGCAGCAACAGGTTTCTGCTCTTCAAAGCCCGAACATCTGAGAAGTGAGGGGAGTGAATTAAACATTTCCCCTGTTGGAGGTGTCCAGGGGTGACTCCCGAGTGTCCTGCGGAGGAGACTGAAGTGAGCAGCACAGCAAACAAGAGGGGCAAAGGAACAGGCTTTGATGCTTTACAGCAACTTCACTTTGTTTCACCTGCTGCAGAGAAATTGCCCTGATTTTCTGTCTACTGTGTAGGTTTGTGTCCTCCGGGTTTTTTTGTGGGCAGCTCCATTTGCCATCTTCTTTTCAGCTTCTGTGCCTGCCATGTCCCACCGAGCACCTCTGTTCTTCATTCTGCTTCTCCCTTCACTTTCCTTCTCACTCTTGGTGCCCTACATGTCTTTTTTCTTTAGAAAGCAGTGGGATATGGAAAGGGCGAAGGGTCTGGAACACGAGTCTTGTAAGGAGCAACTGATGGAGCTGGGGCTGTTTAGCCTGGAGAAAAGGATGAGGGAAGACTTCAGTGCTCTCTACAACCACCTGAGAGCAGGTTGTAGCCAGATGGGGGGCAGTCTCTTCTCCCAAGTCTTGAGGAACTCGAGGACATGGCCTCAAGTTGCACCAGGGGAGGTTTAGATTGGATATTAGGGAAAATTTCTTCACAGAAAGGATTGGCGAGTGCTGGAACAGGCTGGACAGGGAAGTGGTGGAGTCCCCATCCATGGAGGTGTCTAAAAGACATATGGATGTGGCACACGGGGACGTGGTTTAGTGGTGAACTTGACAGTTCTGGGTTAATGGTTGAACTCAATGGTCTTAGAGGTTTTTTCCATCCTGAATTATTCAATGGAAAAGATTCACCCCACTTTCAGCTGCAGTTCAGTTCCAAAAAAGCACTCACACATGCATGCAGTAGGGATAGGATTCAGCTGTGATCCTTGAATTGGGATTCAAATGCTGCAATTTAGACAATTTTAAAGTGAGACGCCTAAAAATTAAACTTCTAAATCATATAGAGAACAATTTAAAAGCCACTGCTGAGTGATAGCACATCTGCAGTGTGGTTCATCTCACTGTCTTACACATTTTGCTTAGGAAAAAATAACCAGACCCTAGAGGTGCCTCATATCCTGTTGGCTGCATAGGAGGCCTCTGACACACACCTTGGTCTGGGTCAGATGAAATCCAACAATATGGAACAGTATTTAGGATCCAAGACGATTTTTTTTAACAATTATTATTAAAGGTTACCAAAGTTTAGCCATTCCAGTTTAGTTTTGCCAAAACATTTTCAAGAGAATCAGAAGAGGGAGCGCCTGAGTCAGAAGGTCTGAAATGGTAATTTTTAAATTTTACACCCCTACTAAAGAAAGATTAGCCTGTGTTTCTCAGCTGCCTTACCATGCTGACTTTTACCAGGAAGAGGTCAAGTTGCACTCAGCTTTTTGAGCTTGATCTCATTTATATTCCATACATTGCCTCAAAAATCCAGCCTGAACCTTAGAGCTGAATTCCTGTGATCCCTGCTGCGCCTGTACCGAAAATGGGAAGGCAGCTTTGGTCAGAATGGGATTTTTTTCCTGGAGGTTTTGGTGACTTCTACCTCAGGCAGATTTTTAAGCACCCCTTGCAGCAGGGAGCTCCTCACCAGCACCAACAGCCTCCCTGGAGCTGAGGCTGTGGCTCCCCTGGCAGCATCCCTCTGGCTCCACTGCCAAGGGATCTGATCCCTGCTCTGCAGCTGAGCATTCCCAGCAAAGCAGCCCGTGACTCCTGGCCCTGGTGGGTTATTTATTTGGCTCCCCTGTTGCACACACCCTGCTCTCACACTGTGTTCTCACCAGCACCTGTCAATCCCTGCCATTCCCTGCCTTCCAAAGTGAGCACAGAGCAGCCACAGAGGACTTGGACTCTCCTGCTGCCGATTCCTCTGCACGTTTTACCCAGTGGGAAAGCAGCTGCTTGCTGCTTGCCCAGTTCTGCTGCTAAAAGCCTTGTTTTTCTCGTCAAAAACAGCTCTCAGCACTCCAAATCTCAAAAGCCTGTCAGAGGGGATATGTTTTTTAAGAGGATCTTTCGTCAGAATACATTCCAACATCGCTTGTGTCTGCTCTTGCTGATGTCACACTCGGGCACAGACAGGTTGCAATCTCTTTTTTGAGATATTGAGGTGGTTACAGTTCCTGGAGCTATTTTATAAGTGCTCAGATAAACATGCAATGTGGAATCAGAGAATCAGAGAATCTCAGAATGGTTTGGGTTGGAAGGGACCTTAAAGATCATCCAGTTCCAGCCCCTGCCATGGGCAGGGACACCTTCCACCACCATCCCAGGTTGCTCCAATCCCCATCCAACCTGGCCCTATGTCATAAGCAAAAGCAGTATTAAGCAAATGCCTCTTCCAACTGCTCATAGGAGCCCTAAGGAAAATGAAAAAGTAAAACGTTCAAAATTATCCATGGAAATAAATTGTATTGAAATGATCAGGACTGACGTCTCCATCTGCATTTTAGTTTTTCAAATAGATCAAAAATTTCAGCATGGACTTGATAATCCTTCTTCAGAATGAATAATCTGTGAAAAACATCTTGTTTTCATTGAGGAAGGATTTTTGACACACACATTGAGCTGTAATGGGAACATTATTCATTTTTCTCTCTGTTACTTTTATATTTCATTGCTCAAATGTGCAACTATAAAGAAAGACAAGTGGAGCACTGAAAGAAATTTAACACATGACCAAAGCCTGAGCAGTCCCCTGTGAAGAGAAAAAGCAGAAAAATTAGAGGAATTTAACTTCCTGTTGTTTCAGTCTGTCATTATATGAGTCACCAAATATTCCTGTCCATCACACATCAGAAGCTGAGGTACCAATGTTCTGGCAGTTCTCTTGCTGGGAACAGAGGTAACAACTTCCTTCTAAAAGCATCTGAATTGTTGTGAAATAGCTCATAAATGCAAGTGTCAGAAAGGAGAGCATGGGGAAAAGGAAAAGGAAAAAGGAAAAAAAATAAAAAGAGAGAAGCAGAAAGAAAACAACATTTTAAATGTGAGCGCTGAATTAATCCAATTAAATGTTCTCCACCACGTCTCTGGGAGGAAAGAAAATTACTGGTGTTTCAATAGCTGCTACTTTATTAAAAGCCACTCTATTTTTTTTTCCCTAAGCTTTTAAAGCAGAGGCAGACTGAGATTAAAATACAACCAGTAGTTAAAAACTACTTTCCTTTTGTTCCCGAGCTTCTGAAAGAGCACTCGGGAAAACAGATGCATTAAAAGCTGAGGGAGGAGGGCAGACAGCACCTGGTCACTTCAGTGTAGTTTGCCCTGTGCTCATGTTTGTGCCAGGAGGAGCAAAGCAAATGCCATGTGCCAGGAAAACAGGTAAGTACATGTTTAATTTAGTACTAAAAAAAATTGGGGATTTTCTGTGCTGTTAGGTGAGAGAAATCAGGATGTGAAAAGACATGGGGTGTATTCACTCTCAAAATAAGCCTGCAACTTCACTAGGGAACCAAGACTGGCCTATAACTTCATTTTTGACGTGGTCAGAAAACCTTCTCCAACACCCAGAGCAGAAAACAGGCAGAGCTGGGCTGCTGCTGTGCTGAATTGTGACAAAATTGGCTGCCCCAAGAAATGGTTCTTGAGCAGCAATGGACCCAGGGCAGAGAGACTGGAATGTCCCCGGTGTCTGCATGGCCATGCAGGTCTCTGAGAGTCTCCTGGAGTGAGCCCTGAGGTGTCTTGTGGGATCCTGACACATCCCAGTGCAGGGCTCGTGGATGCAGGAGGTGCCCTGTGGATGCCAAACAAAGCAGCTGACTGGGAAAGCTGGTCACACCTCCTGGGAAACAGCTCTGGGGTGGCTCCAGGGTGGTCTTGAAAGCTGTAATTTTAAAAGGACCATAGAATGGTTTGGGTTGGAAGAGATCTTAAAGATTATTAATTCCAATCCCCCGCCATGACAAGGAGAGCTTCCACTATCCCAGGTTGCTCCAAGCCCCATTCAACCTGGCCTTGGACACTTCCAGGGATGGGGCAGCCACAGCTTCTCCAGGGCAAACTGTGCCAGGGCCTCCCCACCCTGACAGGGAAGGATTTCTTCCCAATATCCCCTCTATCCCTGCCTTCTGGCACTGGGAATCCGGTCCCCCTTGTCCTGTCCCTCCAGGTCCTGCTGCAGTGTCAGCCACTGCTTCCTGCCACATGGAAAAGAGTTGCTGGGAGGGACCATCTGCCCAAACATCTTCAGCCGATCTAGGTGGGATTCCTTTAAAAGCCATGGAGACCCAACAGAGGGAATCTGCTGTGCCATTCATCTCATTTTAACACCAAGTGTCTAAAATGGATTGGGTAAATCACACCTTTAAATGATCTATTCATCTTTTTTGTTTATGCAGAGAGCCTGGGTTGGCTGGACTGAATTTAGGCACTGCCTCTTAGACTACTAAATAATGTCAGATGAATCCCATCTCTTTGCACCTTCCTAGATGGGAAAAATGGTAAAAGTTTTATTCTCCTATTAAAAAACCATGAGGCACACAGTTCCTATGCCAGACATCTCTGCAGCAGGAAAAAAATAAAAGGTGGCCAACAAAAGGGAACCCCATGATATTTTTCTGAAGTAGATAAGTAGGGTATTTTTATTTTTAACTTTTCCTGCATTTCCTGCTTAAAAATACTAGTGTGGATTTCATATTAATAAAAAGGAAAGGAAATGTGTGCTTTGGAATAATATAGCCCATGTTCCAGAAAGAGAATTAAGCATGTGTTCGGAGCTGAACACGGGAGCAGATCAATCTGGTTCCCACAGCTGGTGTGGACTGCTGCCCAAAGATGCAATAACCCTTCAGAAACATTACAGAGACCCTAAAATCAGTAAAAAAAAGATGTTCATTTTCAATAAAACATTGATATTTCCAAAATATTCCATCTACCCTTGGGTATGAAACTAACAGTAAGTTAATGTTTCCAATACCTTCATTCTTGCAGCCCTTTCTTTAACAGGAGGAAAGTTCAAAAGCTATTTTCAGTCAGAACTGGAATGCTATTTTTTAATCCCTTGCATAAGAAAAGCTTTTCTTTTCTTTTCTTTCTTTTCTTTTCTTTTCTTTCTTTTCTTTTCTTTTCTTTCTTTTCTTTTCTTTTCTTTCTTTTCTTTTCTTTTCTTTCTTTTCTTTTCTTTTCTTTCTTTTCTTTTCTTTTCTTTCTTTTCTTTTCTTTTCTTTCTTTTCTTTTCTTTTCTTTCTTTTCTTTTCTTTTCTTTCTTTTCTTTTCTTTTCTTTCTTTTCTTTTCTTTTCTTTTCTTTTGTCTTTTCTTTTTCTTCTCCTTCCTTCCTTCCTTCCCTCACCTATCCACAAAAAAAACCCCTTTTTTTTCCTTTAATGAGCCCTACAGATGTACAACCACCTACCAGAACCAGAATCCACCTTCACTTCAGGTCTCTTACCAAAACCAATCCTCTCAGAGGTCACTACAAACCTGCAACATTTTCCTCTCAAAAGATCCACTGAAACATATTTAAACAGCATAAACACCCTAAGAAAAGAAAATAACAGAGAATTTCTGAGATTTTGTCACAATACCATGGTGGCACTATGTGATTTTTAGAGCTGATGTCACAAATGTGGTCACTTCTGTCACACCCAAGTGACCGAGTGACCGAGCCACGGGGACACCGTGGATGAATCTCCTGCAGTGGAGCAGCCAAGCAGCTGTGGCACCAAGCCCAGGCCAGCTGTTCATTCATTCGTTTTCTTGGCATCTCAGGTGGAATTAAAGCTTGGATGGATCCCTGCACAAGCACAGCCATCCTGCTGCCTGTCCCGAGGTCCAAGCTTTCGCTCCAGATCCCCACTTGTTGCGTGAGGGGCTGGAGCCTCATAGAGCCCTGCTCCTGGCAGGAGCTGCTTTAACCCAAACAGCAGCCCCGAGGCACCGATTGATCCACCCAAACGATTCAGCCTTTGCTTTGTCAACTTTGCCATCTGTTGCTTCTCCACACCGAAGGCCCGGAGACCATCCCCTCCCAGGCACTCCCACCAGGAGCACAAGGGATTCCCACAGGGAGTGCAGTGTATTCCCACCAGGCTCGGATTTGTCTATCTTGCTGCCGTGGAAAGTCACCGTGGCCCTGAGGGCGGGCTCTGGTGTGCCTGGAAAAGTGAAGTGACACATCTTCCACTTGGCTGTCAGTCACTAGTGTCCTGGAGAACAGCTCCCAGCCTGCCTGCTGGGTGGTCCAGGAGCCTGTGGATTTTACCCAGGGATGAGTGTGAGCTTCAGGATCCACCCTTGGAGTGTCACAACCTGTCCTAGGCTTCCAGGCTGGCCTCAAGGGCACCTTGGGCTCACTTTATCAAAGGACATCCAGTGTAAATACGTGGCACAAATACATGGCATGACCTTCCAGAGGGACTTCCAGGTGCCTTTGGAGTTGTCTAAGTTGGAAAAGACATCTAAATCATGGAGTCCAACCCAGGGAGGAAAAGAAAGATGTAAGGTGCTGGCTGTAGGATGGATGGTGGAGTTCATTGGTGCTGAGAGTGTCACTGGAAAGGCAGTGAAATAATTCATCCATCGAATGGAACATCTTAATTCGTGTGTGCCGGGGGAATCCGGCAAAAGTAGAACCCTGTTTCAGTGGGATGGGATCTGAGACGGTCCCGGCTGCCATCTAGTGGAGTCGGGATGTGTCTATAGACTAAAATAAATAAATAAATAGTACATGTGGGGATCACAGAGAAATAATCCCTGACCTGTTGGTTAAATAGTGTCTTTACTCGAGAAAAAGTCATAAAAAATAAAGTAGCCTTGGCACCAATGAAACTGGGGACAGAACCACATTGTAATCACGGGAAACAGGGGATAAAGGAACGGAGGATAAAGGAACAGGGGATAAAGGAACGGGGGATAAAGGAACAGGGGATGAAGGAACAGGGGATAAAGGAACGGGGGATAAAGGAACAGGGGATGAAGGAACGGGGGATAAAGGAACAGGGGATGAAGGAACAGGGGATAAAGGAACGGGGGATAAAGGAACCTCTTGTCACTGCTTCTGGAACAGTTCGTGTCCTCCCTCTCACCTCCATGGAAAACCACCCAAGGGTTTTCGTTCCCAGCTAAAGAAATTTGGGCTGTTTTCAGAGTAATCAGATGGTATTTCAGTTCCCCCACCCCAGCTTGTGGTGTGTGTGTGCCCTTTACAACAAAACTGCACTTTTCTGCTAGGAAAGGGGCAGATGTTTTCTTTAAAGTTCACTTTGGAACTTTCTGATCAACACTTTGTTCGTGCTGCTCGTCAGGGATGATGGTCAAACCTCACTCCTAGAGAAGAGGGCAAGTTTAGTGCAGGCATGTGATCTACTTCCCAGATTCCCACTTGTGACTCTGGCATTTTCCAAATTTTCCGTTCGTTTCTCCACCCTTGTCTTGAACCCACATAATCTTTGCGTGCCTGGCAAGGCTTTCAGTGTTGGGCAGGGTGTGAGGGAACTTTTCAAGGAAAAACCCTCTCACTTCCACACTGACACTGCTCATCTTCCTTTGAAATGCTTTCATTTTCCTTTATGGGGTTTTACCTTGTCTTCGTAGATCCCACTGGATAAGAGAGTGTGGATACTCCTCTAGTTTCTAAATCACTTAAAATCATTCAAAACGAACTCTATTACCAAAAAAAAGAGGTGTTTCTACAATTTCCTGTAGACATAATCCATTGGATGATGGGGTTTTATCTGGTTGGAAACCAACCTGAGTTATGAAAATAAAGCTTGTGCTTGGGAAGGGGAGGAGAGGCACTACCTCACCCCCTGAGCATTTCCTAAACTCGATTTAGCTACAACACCTAAATCCCATTCCCGGTTTAAAAATGTGGTTTTAGCTGTTTGTCCTGAACCATAGAATCATGGAATGGTTTGAATTGGAAGGGACCTTAAAGATCATCTGATTCCAACCCCCTGCCATGGGCAGGGGCACCTTCCATAGACCAGCTCTGGACATGTACAGATAAAATGGTCTGCCAAGTTAAGTGAGTGTAATAGGGGAAATAAAGAATCACAGATTCATTGCAGACATTTGTGTTAAAAAAAAATATATTAAAGGTTTATTCTCTGTTTTTCTGTCCCTTTAAGAAAGGTATTTATTGTCCACTTTGACACAGCAGCTTTGTTCAATCAAATCCGAAATGATGGAAAAATCCTATTGCTCCATAAAATTACAAATGATATTTTAACATTCCTTTCTCATACTGTTAAATTTTTATATATATTAAAAATTGATAGCATTTGAACCAAAATATAGTAGAAATAAACATTCCAGTCATTTAATTTATGTCATGAAATATGAACATGATGTATTTTTATTTTCAGCTAAACAACATTATGTTCTGCGAGCACAAAAATCATGAAATATTCATAGAAACTGCAATTCTTTCTTTTTAAGTTCTTTAGATATAGGATTTTCATAGTGTGCTATAAAATAATTTCCTCTAACCAAAAACTTCCCCCTCACTCTGACGTATTTTGCAGTGGGCAGGATCTGATTAAAAGCTTTGTCCTTTAGGGATAATGGCCCAACTTACACCTTAAGAGTACCATATTAATATCTTAATTTGGTAATAAGAGAGCACAATCCAAGCCAGACAGTGCTGGTGTAAATGTAATTGTGTCTCTTACTCTCAAAGCTGATGTGGATTAAGTGTGTCTGATCTCAGTTCCAATCTCCAGAGCTCTCCCAGATCAGCAGGGAACAGCACCATTATAATTAAAGGATGTTCCAGGCTTGTTCCCAATCCACTAGAGACAGACAGGGACATCCCTGTTTTCCTACAGACACACACAGGCAACACAGAAGATTTGGGATTGTGCATGTGAGGATTTCAGGCACAAATTTGTTCAGATAACAAATTTTGCCAGTAGAGTTTTATTACAAACATCAATCTAAAAGTCATTAAACGCTTTGGGCCACTTTTAATATTTTTATGTTTCCTCTTCTCTCCAGTGTCCTGCTCTAAGGTCAGTGTCGTTATCACTGTAGGACGTCCCTTGGGGGAGGTACCAAGGGTTTATTGTATTAGAGCTTGAATCATAATTCAAATAAAGCAAAACGCTGAGAATCTCTCATTGCTTCACTGAAATTGGAAATTATTTCATGACATAAAACCAATAATAGTGGCCTCTCCTTGATGTTAGATAAACACAGAAGAACCAGAAGTGTGTCCTCTGATGGTCATTGTGGGATGCACCATTTAATTTTGTTAAAATAAATACTGTTTGTAGGAGAGACTTTGCTCTTGCTATTGATTGCCATTGAACTAATTAATAGTTATGTGTGGGGAAGAACATAAGGCACTAAGCTCGACAGAAAAAATCAGTGTAAAATGGTAATCACCTGACTAAAGGAAGATAAAAAAATGATGACAAAATTAATGGACAAAAACATAACAGAAAACTGACCTTTTTTTTTTTCCTTTCTGCAGCCTGAAGTGGGATCAGCTCAAGCCCCCAGGCCCTGAAATTCTGTTTTACTTCTGCCTTTACTCACTGCACTCTAAAACCTGTAACAATTTGCACACCCTGGGAACGATTCTCTGCCTTCAACTCAGTTTTGCATTGCTCTGGCCTGGTTTCAAGTGAAAGAAAATCACACTTAGCCAAATTTATTTTTCAAAGGTTAAGGAGTTTCTGCTGCTTATGCTTCTCATGCTTGTGTTATCAAACATGTGACAGACAAGAACTTGTAGAAAAGTAGTTTTGTGTGATAAGTGTGCACGTGCTCCTAAACTGGGGTTAAGACCAATAAAAATAATCTAAATTCAATGCAATTCCCTTTTTGAAAAATTGAATTGCTGAACTATTTGAATTCTGCTTAACATTTTATATTCAATATAGAATTTGCTGAAAATGTACTGCAATCCTAATATCCATGTCATGCCTTGTCATAACCGATATTAACACTCTAAATAGTTTGTGTCATATCTTCTGATTTTAGCCACTTCTGTTTCCACTTTCAGCCATCCCCCAGGAAAACATTCCCTGTGTAGCAACTATTTATTTCAGGAAGGGATGAAATGATATCTGAGGATTTCTGGCTCTGTTCATGTTAGTAAAAGCTGAGATGACCAGAAAAGGACAAAGACCCAGGGAGTAATAACCCTATTTAAGTGAAAACGGATGCCACAGGTATTGGAATGCAGCCAAATAATTGTGCCTATTATATATAATAGGCACAATGGAAATTATTTGGACAGACCAACTATTCTTGATGCAGAGGAATTTGGGGTCAATCCCTTAATCCAGGCTTTTCTAAAAGCAGAGAACACTAGGCCTGAGAAGCCCCTGTGCTCATGTACCTCCATATCTGTTACTAACCTGTCCATTTAATGTCAGAGTCATCCTGCAAATACCATTCCAGAACTGCAGGACCTAATTACAAGCAGAAAATCCATTTGATACAGTCAAGACTCACAAGAACCTTGATACGACACTTTACATCACTGCTTGAGACAGGGTGATCAAAAAATGCCATCACACATTCAGAAATCAGCTGAACCAGGCAATGGTTGAGCTGTTCAGCAGAAGAAAGAATTTTATTCGGGTTTTATTGCTTTTTCTCTTCCACTTACGGAGCATGATGGTGTTCCCAGTAAATCTGCCAATTTTCACACCGGCAGCAATGCAGCAGCCGTAAGAAATTTTCTCTCTGAACATCTCTGGGGGTAGAGATGGGTAAAATTTGTCTTTCTTGAGTTATTACTCCAAGTTCCGTTTTAGCTGATAGAGACCACAATCTTTTGGAGGCTGAAAAACATTCATCTCCAGGAGAAAGCTCATCCCTGCTGGTTATGCCACTTTTCCACGTGAGCTGGATGCTGTGTGACACTGGAAGCCACGTGAAGGCATCCCTCTGGTAGTCCTTTACTTCCCACCCAAGTCACCTCGAATTCTTTGGGATAAAGGAAGGAAACCAGTAAAAGCAATATTTTGGGCCCCACACTTGCAAGGAGTCACTGCAGGAATGGAAAGAAAACACCTTCTCCCACTGCTCCCTCAGACTCTCCCACCCCAGGTCTGATTCCAGCCATTGCTGTAATTTTCATGGGGAGAAGAATAACAAGGAGAAAACCACTCTTTTTTTTAATTGGAAGGGGAAAATGCCTCCTGGGCAGTCAGCTTTTACACAAAAACCAGATGAAATGACATTGCACTTCTTCAAGTTAGCTGTAATTACCAGCTGAGGGAAAAGGAAGGTAAATCCACTCTAATTTCTGTTGTTCCATCAGATTTGGCAGCTCACTGAAATGTTCAGAAGAGCAGGTAAAAATGGATTGATGTAATGATCCTCACTAGCTGGCACAGCTTAGCTTTCTCCACTCCTTTCCAAGCCCTGATGTTCCCATCAAAGAGAATCGATCCTTTAATCTTCAGGTTACAACCACCATTGAGGGAAAAAATGGAAAACCCAAACAAAAAAACCCACTCAAGTACGAACACTGGGAATACAGGTTTATTTTCAAGCTTCTGAATGTTTTACAACACTAGAGAGCAAAACCAGGCACACATCAGAAAATACTTAGCAGTATTCCCAGCAGTCTCCTGGTCCATCTCCTGGGGGTCTCTTTCTCTTTCTGTGCAAAACTTGGCTTTTCTTTTCAATTTCCTCTCAAAGAGCAGTTATTCCTTAATGATTATCATATGGAGCCTTGGCTTTCCCAACACCTCCCTTTCTGCTGCTTGGCTGTCAGAAATTTTCTAACCTGTAACTACTGAAATAACATCAGAACCTGACAGTGTTTTATTGTGAACTTCGAATCTTTTTGCTACTAAAGAGACAACATAAAAAGGCAACATAAAAGGACTTTTTGTGTTGCTCTTCAGCAAGACTTTTGGCTTCTTATTTGCATGTCTGTGGAATAAAAATACGGAACAAAGATTGAACAAGCTAAATATATTCTATATCCCACTGCATAAGGATGGAATTCTGGTTTCCAGAGCTGGTCATCTCTGGTGTCACTGAAAGGTGCTACTGGTGTCCATTCCTAGGCACCTTATGCTCTATCAGTGAAAGTGTAGAAACGAACCAGAACAGGGGATTTCTGTGTTTGCTGTGATGCAAAGCCTGTCACTGAGAGGGTTATTTTGTGTTTAGAAGGCCAGTCAGGGTTTAATCTGCCACTGCAAAGCTTGTCCTGCATGGAGAAGCTGTCCCATGGGCAGAACTGCTGCAGGAGTGGATCCTCCTTCAATTTGCAGAGGATAAACTGCAATCATTGCCTGTAGTAAAATTTTGTATGTTTATTGTTTGGTTTTTGTTTGGTTGGGGTTTGGGGTTTTTTCCCCCGCATCCTGGGGCCATCCTCAGCACACAGATGTGCTCATTTTCACCCCAGAGCTGGAGGGCACAGTCCACCTCGTCCTCCTCCACACTGGCACGAGTCCATATCTCTTCCCGTGCCACCTCCGGCCGATTTCCGTTTGCACCTCAGGAAGAAAGGAAAAGGCTATTTTGTGGTTACATACTGCTTGGGAGCAGAGCAGTGGGAAAGAAGCAGGCCAAAAATAGTGGCTAGAGAAGAATATTGGTTTTAGACACCTCAGTCCAAGTCAGTTTTCTTTCTCCTGATAGGGAAAATTAGGGTCCTGCAGAGGATGTTTCATCTGACCTGTCTCAGCATGGCCACCTTTCTGCACAGATGAAAACTTCTCCTAAAGGTCTGTTGGTACTAAGCTTGAGTCTCTAGCACTATATAACATTTTCTCCATTACTAAAACATTATCTCAGCTTTTTCTTTAATGTATCTTCTCCTTTTTTTAATTATTCCTTTTAATATTTATTCTACCAACAGTCTCACCAACGTTGCCTACACAATTAAACATATTTGCTCCACATCGCCTGCTCTTCCTCAGTTGCTAAGGGATGTCGTCTTGCTTCCATCTGCTTCTAGAAAAGCATAATCTGCAGCAAGTTTCTTAATCAACATTCACCAGTTTGTGGCTGAGAAATGATTCTGCTTTGCTGTGCAGGACGATGACGGGAAAGCCAGCAGCGGTCAGGAGACATTTGCTGTGTGCTGTTGACAGCTGTGTCATCGTATATCACGTATTGATGTGTTCACAGAAACACTGAGTGGGTCCAGACCACCCACTAAAGCCTCCTGTCACATCTGATTCCTGTTAGGAATGTGCCTTCCCAGATGTTTAATAGGCAGGGAATTTCTATATGGAAGTGTCTGGGAAGTCAAGCTGAATGTAAAGCTGTGGTCTGTGCTCAGAAGGGATTAGGATTATTGATAAACTAATGACAGGAGTCTTATCTGAACACAAGCATCATTAGAGCAGCCAATAATTCATGGCCATAAACTCAACCAAAAGGCTAAGAACTCTTAATATGTTTGAAAATGTTATATTTAGTATTTTGGAGTTAAACCAAGCCTGTCTGTGAGTCTGGCCCATGGCACATGTGGGTGATTAAATCCTGTTTGAAAGCTTAATTAGCCCTACACTATAAACTTGGAAAATGAAGATTTAGTCAATACAGTCCAGGGAGTCCAGGGTGGTTAGGGACAGGATCATCTCCTAAACCCACCTTTGACCCTATAGGGGACGCACTTTTGGGTGGGGAGGGTGGGCATGTATGAAACAGGATTCTCCATTTTTAGGAGCTGCAGACAGAATCCAGCAGAGTTTTAGAGTAGTCTGAAACTGAATCCCAGTCAGTCATATTCTAAAAGATTAATCTTAGCTAGTCTGGAGTCAGAAAAGAAGGGGAAATTCCAGAGTTTCAACATATTCCAAAATATGGAAGATAAACTCTCATGTTTTCTGTATATTTCATTTAAGATGCTAAATTATCACATCTTGACTATGTAAATGGACCTAGATACTAAGCTAAAAGAAAAGATTCCTCTCCCATCAACAGTAAAATTCTGACATATATTCTAAACAGAAAAACAGATTTATCCACATCATGAAACACTGGGATACTTCACGAGAATATTAAAAATACTAAAAAATAATACTTCACTATTGGGCAAACATCATACATTTAAATTCTTTCCAATTTAAACATAGATCTTTAGTAAATGGAGATCTCTCTGCATCACTGAAGCTCGTTGTACTTTCAGGTCTGGACCTAGCAGGGCTTTTCCAAGCTATATATACAGCCCTGCTATAGGACAAAAATGTGCAGAAAGGATAAAAAATACTTGATGGAATAGCAAAGTAGTAAAAGTTCATTTCTCCACTAGATGGCTTCATTCCCATGAAGATAATTGAAATGAAAGTCGTCAACATTGTTACCCACATTAACAATCGTCAGAAAATGAAAGATTTTATTATCGGTTTGTATGAAACTGATTGTTAACTCTGTATTTGCCAGTGAAAGGAATATTGTAGAAGATATGGTTGATATGGTTTCCTTACCTCTTGGTTCAGGAAACAGTAGAGAACTGCCACAATAAACCCCTGAAAAGGACCAGAAGAAAAAGTTTTGAGTGTTTGCACAGTTTGTAAAAACCACTTGCATTATCTGACTTCGTGGTGGTGCTGTGTGTGTGAATTAATGAGTGTCACTAAAGGCAGGAGGATTGCTAGAAAATGAAAGATATTTTATGAATCTCCAGTAAAGCTGAACAGTCAGATAAACACCTGGTTAGTGGCATTTCATCAGAGTCAGGAACACGCTATGAATTCACAAACGTGGCAATCGAAGCTCTGCCACGTCAGGATTACAAAAATGCCCATTCTGCAGCCCAACACACTGTGAGCTGATTCTTTGCACACCATAATTCAGTAAAACAGAGACTTCAGAAGGAGATCCATGGATGGAGCTCACACGGCTTTCCTGTCAACTCCTGCGTCTTTGCAGTGTATCAAATTCCGGCCTATTGAATAGGTTTGTTAAGATTCCGAACTGAGATAAACCCAGGACAATCCTGAGAGGTTAAAGGACCTACCTGACCAGATGCCAGCTGAACACCTCACCCTTTTATTCCATTAACTTATTCATTAACCTGTTCATTAACTCAGCAAAGGTCTGCTCCCTGTACAAAGCATCAGGATTAATGGGCAGGGTCCATTGGATATGATTGACACAAGGGATTCAATCCTCAGGAGGACCAAACCAGCTCAACTGCTGATTTTACCTGGAAAGATCCAATGCAGAGCTCCAGGTAAAGCCGAACCCCCAGGCTGGTGTATTCCGGGAGGAAGTTGAAGACAATGTAATGGGTTCCAAATAATGGGATTAGAAGCAGAGTTGACCTTGAGAGACGTCTAGAACAGGACATGAGGAGAAGAAGAAAATTAATTTTATTTAAAGACTAATGCATGCAGTGTGCCACAGTCATGAACAGAAGTGGAAACTAGTATATATAAAAATAGATATAAAAGAGAAATAAATATGCAGGCTCCCTTTACAGTTCTCATGCAGGAAAAGGCAGCTATGAAGGGTAATTTATCCTTCCCTAAATCAGAGATCTAATGAAGATTCAATTAATGGTTTTGCTGTCTTCCCATTGATTTTAACTGGCAGGCAGACATCTGATCTGATCTGAATACATCACATTGGCCAATGTTACATGAATTGACACTCACCCTTGGACTAGTTTCCTCTGGAATGGGATAAAGTGGGGAATTTCTGAAATTTAATACCAGTTAAACCAAGCCTGTCTGTGACACTGAACAAGTGCTTCTGTGTTTAGAAAAGATTATATGATTTTTTATTATTAAAATAATTGATTTTTAAAAAAAAAGCACATATATTACCTGTACTGAGAAGAGTTATTGAAGTTGATTTGTCTAGGATCCAGTTTTTTCAGCAAAATTCTGATGATGTTGATAAATAGGACAAAATTGACCTGTTCACAATATTTGAGGGGTGGGAGGGGAAAAAAAAGAAAATATTAATTTCTGATGTAAAAATTTGCAATGAAAAGATGAGGGGGGTTAATTTCAGTTCTAATGTAATTTGTGCAGTTTCAGTGAGATCCATGTAAGGTTATTAATGCTATTCCCATTGGCAGCATTGAAGTGTCTAAATAGGTTTCATTCCTGCTTAAAGAAATGGCTGAAGACGAAAACTTGAGAATGGGACCTTGTTCAGCAAAATAATTTTGTCCATATCTTGTGTGACTCTCTTTTACCTTCTGTAGCTCATACCAGTTGGAATCTCTTTAGAGATTTTGTTGCATTAATTCTGGCTGATCTCTCTGGACATTATGAGTAGAATTGATCTGAGTAAATATCTCTGCAATGAGACACTTCCACCTGAGCTGATCAGCAGCCACGAGAACCCCCCAGGACAGTCCATAAAGCCTCAGGAAGGTTTGGGGACAAGTCACCTCCTCCCAAGGTAGGCATTGATTTTAAATCAGGTGAATCACACACAAAAAGTGCCTATTTCCCTTGGCTGGCTCTGAAGGAGCCTCTGAGGAGCACGAGCTCAGCTCCAAAGCCAGCTGGGATCAATCCTGACTTGCAAATCAGATTTTCTGCAGTTGCAATTTGGCGCGGCTTTATTCAAAGTCTGTGGGGCTGCTCGGTTTTCCACAAAAAAGATTAATTCTCCCTGTGCATTTTTGTGTGTCTGTACACACCAGAAAGTCCAACCTCATTCTATCCATCAACGATGCCCTGTGTAATTCCAGCAGAAGAATCATCCCTGCAATCCCTTGACTTCAGATGGGGATGTCAGAAGAGGGGGAAATAATGGAGGTGGAAGGAAATGCAATATTTCATTGAAACACGGCAAACTCTGACCAGAATTCAACTTGAGATTCCTCACTCACATTGTTTGTGTATATCCTTAAGGTCTCTTCCCACCCAAAGCATTCCATAATTCCATACCCCTCATTTGCATGCATCTGTCCTCCAATTAAATTAAGGTTTAATAGCTGGCCTTAAGGTCGCCCATTAGCTGCTCTCTCAAACATTGCTTGGGTTTAATGACTTGTGGGAGTAATCATGTGTGATAATCATTTAAAGCCCATCAGTTTATCCAATAAACGCCAGGCTCAAGGGCTGTTATCACTGTTATCAGCTCTGAACAGAAATCTGTTGCCCTTGAAAGCTTGTATTAAAATTTACGGCTGATTCTGGGCTCTTACGCTAAAATTTTGTTTTCAAATATTTTAAGGAGGGTTTAGCCACTCACTAGTTATTAATTTCAACTAAACTGATAATTCTATGAAAATTTTAATTTGCTTGAAAGACTTTTGCTTTGTTTTTCTACCTCTTTTTATTTTGCATTGGACACAGGCAGTTAAGAGTAGAAATTTATCATTTCTCTTCCTACAACTCAGAAAACAGTAACACAACTTTAATTCAAAAGTCATTTTTTTTCTTCAATTTAACATCAGCAAACTCAGAAGCACCTACCCCCACAGAAATTATAATAGGTCCTTTGATTAGCCACCAGTAAGGAGAGTCTTGATTAATATCCCAGCATCTGCGAAAATAACAGTAAGTTCAGAAAAAGAATGTATGTAATCACTGCAATCAATCAAAAATATAACCCAAGAGTATGGAATAATGTAGGAATCAAGGACTTACGCCGTGTCTTCAAAGTAGAATTTTGCCAATATCCATATAAGGGTGAAGAGGGTTGGAAAACCTGTCAGACATTTAAAGAAAAAGTTGTGTAGTTTCATCAATTAATCCGAACCTTTTCCACTGAAACTCTGTTGTGATGATACAGAACATTCATTTTTGAGAGCTGGAATTACTCTTTGTGACCTATTTAGGTAACAGGAATTGTTTTAAACTCACTCCCTGCAACACCAAAAGTGATTCAGTTTGCTGAGCTGTCAGACCTACTTTAACATTTGGTGGCAACGGGCATGGATTGACTCCCTCAACCAACCAAAAAATTCCTCTGGGCAAGTGCATTCACCTGCCAGAGAGGAGTTCTCTGCTTTTTCCACTTAGTTTTAGATTTCTAAGTCTGAACAATTTGATTTATTCCAGACAACACCAAAATTAGGGAGGATGTTGCTGTTTCATGCCTGCCCTGTTGTCTAGTGGACAGAGCTCCTTTATTCATACAATCACCCGATGAAAAAAAATGGGCTGTAGAAATAAATGTCAGGACTACAAAAATTCCCAGACTGTGTAACTATTCTGCATGAACAGGATCAAGGCACATCTGACTCTGGTGTTTGTGATAACTCCTGGGAGGTGGCCTTGTTTTCAGTGGGGAGAAAGTTAAGACTGGTTCTCTCCCTGTGCGTTCCCAACTGTTCTTAATTTTCCACTCCTTTCACAGGGGCTATATTGCCATACTTTTAAAACACTTGATTGCTCCTCACTAGTACGCATTTAAAGATAAAATGGAAGCAATGTCCAAGTTAGGTACTTTAGTGAGAATGATTGGGTTCCACATCCGGTATTTTTAATGGGAATGGATCATAGAATCATGGAATCATAGAGTCATAGAGTCAGAGAATCATAGAATGGCCTAGGTTGGAAGGCACCTTATAAAGTTCATCTGGTTCCAACCCCCAGGGACATCTTCCACTAGACCAGGTTGCTCAGATCCCCATCCAAAATGTCCTTGAACACTTCCAGGGATGGGGAGTCCACAACCTCACCTGGCCAACCCGTGCTAGGTCTCACCACCCTCACAGTAAAGAAATTCTTCCTTGTCCCATCGCTCCGTGCCTTGTGAAAAGTCCCTCTCCAGCCTTGTCCCTCCTCTTTAGGTACTGGAAGGTGCCATAAAGTCTCTGTGAAACCTTAATTTCTTCAGGCTGAACTGCCTTGTTTGACATCCTGCCTTTTACTAATTTCCTGTAAAATCTGTACCTACCCCAGCCAAAAAGAACAAGCCACCAAAAATATCTTCTTCCATGAGAGAGGGATGAGAGCAGCAGACAGTTCAGATAAAGAGCCTCCACCAGCAGCCACATGAAATTGGTCATCATGAAGTAGTGGCAGAAAACCACGGAGATCTTGCATTCGGTCTGGGGGACAGGAAAGTCGTGGTTTAGGCATTGCTTGTGGATACAGGTGTTGGATTTGAGCATGGAGCAGGTGTCTGTAATTCTGGCTGAGTTCTATCAAGAACAAGATCTCACTATTAAATGATGTTGAAATTGAGAGCTCCAAATGTAAAAAAGGCTTTCTGAGTAGACAGGCTTTAACCAGTACAGTACCTTGGAATGTCAACTGCATTTTGCTTTATATCTCCATGTTAGATGCAGGAGAACCATCCCATAAACCTCTGTTTGCAAACCATTGCCAAGATTTGTGGCTGGATAAAAGCTGAGTTGATTGCCTGATACCTTGATTGCTTTGTGGTTTATAGGCCAGAACATGAAATCCAGCATTTCCAGAAGAATAAGCTTTAAAATTTGTTCTGTCATGTACTCAGAGATCTGAAGTTTTAGGCTTCAGATTACAGAAACATAACGGTGTAATGACATTACTTTGTTTGCCATGTCAAAGTCTAAATTTCATTTAGAGCACTACGAGAACACAAATTGATGCTTTGAGGATATAGGAGGGTGTAAGGTACACATTTATGGAGGAAAAATATACTGAATAAAAGAATCATATCATTTTCATTACCAGGTTAGAAGGAAAAAAAACCCAGTAAGTAGCAAAAAAGAGGCATGAAAAGTGAAACCGTATATAAATGGTAGGTAAAAACATCAAATACCACAGTATCCTGCTTTTTATGTGCTTACTGTAGAGAAGCTGCAATGATCAATGCCTTCCTCCTGGAAAAGGACAGCATCCTTAATGAAAATGGCAATAGCTTTTAAGATAAACGTGAAAAAGAGCTGTACGTGGATATAATTCCTGGGACAGCGAAGCCTCCTGGAAGAAGAGAGGAGAGGTCCTTCTGAGGTAATTAATTGACTTGTGCTGGCAGTAACTAAAATAAGCAATAAGGCCTTGTTTCACCTCGGGTACTTCCAGACACATCTCAGTGTTCAGCTCACTTTGATCCACTGAGCTCTCTCAGACAGGGATAGAAACCTTTCACACGCCAAGCAGTTCTACATCTTAATCTCTTTCCTTGTTAGATGGAGGCCTGGAAATGTTTGTGGCCTGCCAAATTTAAGGAATCTGGGATTCCTTATGTTTCTGTTTGTGTCCAAGACACCTGAGCCAGGCTTTTGGTTGGCATTGCCTAGGGGCCAAGACAAACCTGCATTTGAGGGATGATCTGGAATGGCCCCACCACTCCCAAGGCCAAGCAGGCAGAGATATTCTGGACTAACCAGATCGTTTTCCCAAGGAACAGAGTAATGAGTACTTAAAAATATTTTCTGTACTATGAGCCATGGGTGAGTGAAATTTCATTAAGCCCGTGTGTGACAGCCTTATCCAGAGTGAAAGGTTTTGTTCTTTCTTTGCCAAAGTTACTTTTATGAATTAAGTGAAAGCACAGAAGAGCTTTAAAACAATTTGGCACATCTACTTTAAACTCAATTTACACATCTACCTTAAATTCCCAATTAATTAAGATTAAATTTGGACTGTTATTAAATACAGATTTTTGGGGGCGTTTGCTTAAACTTTATATTTGCATTTGGCAATGAGGATTTTGGTTAATAGCCAAAAGGTTCTAAAAGCTGAATTCCATCCTGACCCAGTAATCTGAGGATCTCCTAATCTTAAAGTTCACCTAGAGCGTGCAGAATTTTATTACTGACCTCAAATGTCAACCCCATTGTTAACTATAACTTTTTCCTCCCTATTGCTACGTCCCTTTATGTCCATTGTTTCTTTCTTTCCCCTCATTTGGGCTGGTTTGTTTTCCTGAGGTCAGAGTGGATGTCAATAAACATATCTGTTGGCTTCCAGACACGAACCAGGAACCAACAGAGGTCAAGAAATTTTCCCTAGGGAACCCTGATTCTCACAGCATGAGAATAAAACTCCTGCCTTTTTTTTTTTGTCTTGCAGAAATACAAGAAATAAACAAAGATTCATAAAATAAATGCCACATGGCAGAAAATATTAAATGACATTAAATGATAAAATAAATCAGCAGTTTTAGTTTAAATACTCTAAATTAGACCTAAAAATACTTAATTGATGGATAATTCAGTAAGAAAGAAATCTTACCAAATGTGGTCAAATTCTGAGACTAATTTTAAAACATGCCTAAATTTTTAAATAGTAATCTATAAAATGCCATAGGAACATTGATTCAGAATCAAGTCCTTTGTGTATATTCTTCTTATTAATATAAAATTCCCTGAAGCCATAACAAGCAAGCACATATAGTTTATAAAAAACCATCCTCATTCCAGCCTAAAGCAAGTAAATTTATCTATTGGTTCCTGAGGATAAAGTGAGTTGCTGAGTTTTGCCAATAGACAGCCAAGGGTTTTTTCCCAGATCTGATTCCTCTTATTCCTGGCTTTCTCTGATCACTTTTTATTACCAGCTTCAATTCCATATTATTAAACCTACATGGCTGGAAATTTTTATTTTTGTTCACCTGGATGTCTGTCTGTACTATTTTGTCATGTCTAATGTTGTCTCCTACAGTCTAAGAAATTAAGAACTGTTAAAAGGATCGAGGTTAGAGGACACCTTTACCTGAATGCAATGAGAACTGTCACGGCAATAACGAGGGAGGTGATGGACACGCTGTATCCTACAGTGTAGATGATCTTTATAGTAGAAAAGTAGGATTGCTGTAAAAGAATAGAATTATTTGTCACACAAATTGCAGTTAAATGACAGCTTTTTCGCTGATTCTGTCAGTTTTCCTTTGTTTGGTGCTTCCAGTCTATTGACATTCCTGACTGCCTTTATTCCCCTCTTTGAATCCCAGAGCAAAATTCAACTTAAATCACTCATTATGTTTCTTTTGTGAAGTTGCATTCCATAGCTGTGTGGGTACAGCCCAATCTGACACTGAAACATGTATTGATCAGGGTGGTTTGAAGCTCATTCATAAAACCATAAAAACCCACACCAGTCTTTCACAAAGGCATTGTTAAAAAAAATCTTATGCAATTTTTATAAATGCTGTATTTTACACCATGTTTTGCCCCCAGCAGTAGCAGGACAATCCTTCTGGCAGCGTGATGAATACAGAATTCTGCCAGCCTTTATTTTTTTCCAGTTTCCCACTCTCTGCTTCCTTATTTCCAATTTTGCAGACTATTCTCCCTTTCAATTTTTATTGTGTAGTGGTGGGTTGGTTTTTTTTCTGGGCTTGTTTTTTTCCTCTGTTTTTCTCGCTGCCAAACTCACATGTTACTCAGTCGGAATGTCAATCAAATTCCATCTAAATTTAAGTGGCACCTCTGTCAGACACGATCTCTGAGTGAGGACAAGTCGACTTCAACCATCACAGATGAAAGCAGAAAATAGAATGAACGAGCTCTAGGCTGCAAATCCAACTTCAGTCTAACATGGTCTGTCTCTTGGGTCCCATTTCGATGATTTTATAGCCCAAAATCTGCACAGCTGTGCAGTGCATTTCTACACTTCACCTGGTGAAGGGGAGATGCTTGTTTTAAGCCTTAAGTGGAACCCGAGGCATTATGAGGCTGACATTGAGTAGGGTTTATTTAATTGCTTTATATGTTTAAAAATTAGCTGCCTAAATAAGAGTCTGTGGTAAAACAAGGAGTGTGAGAGCCTGGCCACAGGACTGAACTGTTCAATTGTTAACACAATCCTGTCTCTTCTCATTCTGTTTCTTTTATAATTCATGAAGGAAAGCAAACGCTCTCAGAAGACAATTCAGCTCATTGGAAAATGAGACTTTCCAGGTTTCTGAGAGAAAGAAAAAGGATCTATCACCACACCTGCCTTAGCAAGAGCAGGTCACAGAATCATAAATCCCTGACTGCTTTGGGTTGGGAGGGACCTTAAACATGCCCTAGTTCCAACCCCTGCTTTAGCAGAGTGAAACCTTTGGCGCTGAGGACTTTGAATCCAGTGCAGATCTCTGATTATCCATAGTCTAATTCCATGGGCTGAACCTTTATTAGTGGTCAACATACACTAGATGCACCCTGAATTTGCCTTCTAGTTTAGTTTTGTCTATAACAAACCAGATTATCCTTTCTGACAGGATATGTGAATGCAGTAAGTGGGGATATCCCTGGAAAACTCCCACCTGATCCTGACCAAAGCACTACTGCAGATCCATGGTGCAGAGATTAGCTCTGACCTACACAGTATTTTTTTGAGATTAATGAAGTTAAATGGTGTGGAAACGAAGCATAATGGCTTTTTTTTAATCTATTGGATGAACTGTGAATTGCATACGATTACCCAAATTCCTGACTATGCACCATTCCAGCCAGAGCTCAGAGAAGTATCTCAGAGCTACAAAGCTCGCCAGGAAGCCTGGATGCACCACTCCAGGACAAACATCAAAGCTGTGCTAGGCTGACCAGAGCTCGCAACAAATCAGATGAGTGAAAACCAGAAAATAATCAACTCCTTAAGTGGATAAACCTGCAGCTGAGGAGTTTCCTCTTGGTAAAATAATAGAATTATCACACAGTGGGTTAGAAGGGATCTTAAAGAACATCCAGTTCCACCTCCTGCCATGGGCAGGGACACCTTCCACTATCCCAGGTTGCTCCAAGCCCCGTCCAACCTGGCCTTGGACACTTCCAGGGATGGAGCATCCACACTTTCTCTGGGCACCTGTGCAAAATCTCCCCATGACGATATAAACAATTTTTATCCTTATTAATTAGGGATCAAGCACTATATTTTTCCTGTACATGTAGCCTCTAGATATCACCAAGTGTGAAAAGGAATATATCAAATTCTCATCTGTATTACAGAGATGTACATTTTGGGACTCTTTTGTTGTTGTTGTTGTTGTTGAATTAGACATTTTATGCAGAATGAGAAACCCAAAACCCCTCTTGTCCTTAGAGGAATTTGGAACAGAGGTGTTACAGCAGCACATTTGCTGTACTGAGGCTGTGATTCTACTTCATCTTGCTGACTGATCCTGCTGAAATGTCTTAATACACATTTTATGAACATTTTGTGATAGACCTCTGTCTGTTATACCTGTGAATTTGTAGCTGACTTTATTTTTATTACAGTCTTACAACTGAATAAGAAAACATTTTTAGTTGTTTTCCAAAATAAGTGGCTAGAGTAAAAATTTGAATTATATTCCATGCTTAGAAAGACATTACAGCTTCAGCTGAGGTTCCCTCTGCAGTGATCTTTGGGAATGAAAGGAATCCTATAACATCAGCACATCACTCACACATATTTATGTAATTAAACTTACTTCTTCCAGAGGAATCTCATCTTCCACTGGACATGCAATGTGGTAGGGAGGGAATGGGTCAGACCAGCCTTTTTTGGTGCAGTTTCTTTTTACTACCCCAGCTGAAAAAGAAGAATTTATTTTTCCCAATGAAGAGCCGGATAATATGGAAAATAAAACCCAGGAGGAGAACATCTGGCTGGTACAAGGGTTGTACCAGGAGGAGAGGATGATCTGCATTAGCATCTCACAGAGTTGGCAGGACAATTTTACTGGGTACATTCAGGTCATCAGATACAAAATTTTATATTTTATTTCTAGACAAACAATGGGAAGAAGGGAGAGAACCAAGGTGACAGGGGTAGAGGTGGGAGGGAGTAAGGAAGGGATTATACCAGGCATGATTGAGGAGATTGGGAATCACTGCTCCATCAGACTTCTGCTTGTACATCACTCACCCTTCCAACAGATCCCTTCTCATTCCCACCTCCCTTGGGGCTTACTCTTCCCTTGCAGATCAGAAGCTGGGACAAGCAGTCCCTTCTATGAGGATAGCACTCTTCCATAAAAAGATTTATGAACCACATGAAGGATAAGCCCGAGAATCCCAGGGCAGGAAATGAATCTGCCCAGATGAAAGGGATTTTCCTGATCCCTCGTTTATAACTAACATGTGTTGGGTGAGGCAGAGCTTGGGCTTTGCAGTCTCTTTTTCTTGTGGAACTGCCAAATCCAGGTCTTTCCTGGAAGGTGGTTTCCTCCTCGTGGGCTCACGGTTTGTTCCTGGCCGTGTTCACCCGGAGAGGAAGCAGCCATAGAGGAATCCGTTTGCAGTTTTGCTTTTGACCAACCCCATGTGCTGCTTCAAGGACTGAATTCTGCTTTGTGTCTCCAGCCTTGGTCTTAAAGAGCAATCCCGTGGTTCATTCCTCTGCCTTTCATTTCATCCCACACGGATCAGAGCATAAATCTCAGAAAGCCCCAAGCTCAAGTTCTGACCTAGACAACCTCCAGAGGAGCTTTGTAGGAAACTCACGCCACAAGCTGATCCCAAAGCACATGGAAACCAGTGGAATCACTCCATTTATTTCATTTTTTTATTGACTCTGGGCCTCATCTCAGACTATGGAAATCAAATCCAGTTATGGATAATCCTTAAAATATGAGAAGAACTGTTAAGGTCCCTCAGATCCTACTAAATTCTTTGCTTCTGTGATCCAGCTCATGGGAACACGAAATGGAAGACAGGAAGACAAGAGGACAACAGAAGGACAGGAGTTCAACCGTGCCAGGACCTCACCTGGCTCCTTCATGAAGTGAAAGAGGATGTTTGGGCATGGCAAGGCAAGAGTCTCTCCAGCATCTGCCTCTGGCCAGCAGAGCAATTTGTCCCAAGTTCTCTTGCAGCCTCAGACAGAAAGTGAAATATATTTTTAAGCATGATCATATTGCAGCAAAATAAAACCCCAAACCTTTTTAAACTTTGCCACTCTGCCCCTTACATATCTTACAAAAATAGTTTAGCCACAATTTTTACTCTATTATGAGAAATAAACACCCCCAGAGTGCTATTTAATTGGCTTTAGTTAGACCCCCGGGTTAGACTGAGGTGAGTTTTCAGAAATAACTCAATAAATGAAGATGTCTTGTGGAAATGGGAGGGAGAGTGATGCTGGGAGAAAGACCAGAGCACAGTAATTGCTGAGGGGTTGCCCTATTTTTAAAGACCAACACACCCTCACAAACAGGCAAACATGATGCCTTGACAGCATCCAGTTGGGCAAGGAACAGGACAAGGCCACAAGGATTCATATTGATAAATTGACTGTGTTTGAATGTGAAAGACTGTGGGGAAAAAAAAAAAAGAAATGAAAGGAATGGGATGGAAGTAGATGGAAGAAGAGCTGACAAGACAAAAGACATGTGGGACAACAAGTAAAACCCTCAAATGTGTGTTGGCAGCCTGGCTGTGTCCCCACTCTGGCAGTGAGTCCCTTCTCTGTCCCTCTTTCATCCCTCACACACGGATGGATGGATACCTGCTGATGTTACATTTCCATGCTCTTGTGGGGCCTCCAGGCATTCAGCCTCCCTTTTCTTCAGCTCTGTCATAAAATCACATTCTGGGTGGACATTTCCAGCAGCCTGCAGGGAGAAGAGTTTTGGGGGATTAGTAAGAAGGGGTTGGGTAGGATCTCATCAGGCATTAAGTCCAGACATACTTCTGCAGCTAACAGGGCTGGTTTAAGGACACAGAGCACTGCTTAGGGTTTGCACCCAAAGGGTGCCACTGTCTCTGCACAAGTTGGTAGTTACAGCTCTGTTCTGGAAAATTTATAAATTCCTCTGGCTACATTCATAATGAAAGACTTCTTTGCTATGGCCTGGGTTTGAGTGCAGGACTCATTTGCACCCTAACTTTAGCCAGACCCTGCCAAATCTGACCCCAGAAAGACACACTGCACTTGGTCAGGCTCCTTTGCTTAACAGGGAAGGGCTCAGCACTGCAGGAATTGCTGCAGACCCCACCTGTGCAGAGACAAGCCCCTGCCAACCTCTAAAAAACCATCCTCTTGAAATCACATACAACTACTGCAAATTTGTCTTCTGAAAGAGCCCTTCACTCCAGAAGGAATGAATCTGTTCTCTCCCTCCTGCCATCTGCCTTTCTTTACACAGGGTGGGAGGCAAAATTCCTTTCTTTGGGAAAAAAAACCCTGCACCAAAGCATTTGTTGGTTTGTATGATGGTGTAAAGAAAAAAAAATGGACACCCAGTGTTTTAATAGCAGGAACCATTTAGTTGTTTGGTCCTTATTTAGACTTGTGCTTATATGGGCACCACAAGAGGATTTGGAGGCATCCAGAGAACCTTGGGCAGAAAAGGACAAAGTCTGCACAGGCTGTCCCACCCAGACTGCTGAGGATGCACCCACTGGGCAGGAAAACACACAACTATTCTGCACAAAAAAACCAGTTTTGCCCTGTCCAGCCATAAGCACTGTCCCCAGTCCCAGGAGACCTGTTTTTATCAGAGACACTTTAACTCTATGCCCTGGCCACTGGTGCTGGTGTGCTCTGCATGTGTGAATATGGATAGAAAAACACAGACACACGACAGAAAATAAACCCAGGATGAGACTTGAGTGGTGAGCAGGTGGCTGGCATATGGCTCAGTGTTCTTCCACCCAGAGGAGATTAATATTCAGGGAATTTGGAAAATAAATCTCTGGCTCTCGGTTCATTCAGAGGGCAGATTGTATCCATCCCAATAAGCTGGTGTTTCCCCTCCATGTTAATGTCCATGTCTCATGCTGGCCTGCAGAGCATTTGAACTGCACATTGACCAAAAACCTGAGGCTCTCAGGCTGCTGGGGAGTGCTGGATTAATTGCACAGCATTTGTTTTTCTGGGGTTTGGACACTGGCAGTTGAAAATGTCATATCTCCACATGTATGCCCTGCGAGATCATCTGCTTCCCATTTACTGCACTTGCAGGAGGATGTGGTTTTCCTGCCAAATTTGCAGGCAGCAGTGCCATGGATCAGTTTGAGGGAGCAGGGAAAAGGAGGGCTGCTTCTCCAGGCTGACTGAAGTTTGGGGGGTGTGGATGGATGGAGCACAGGACAGACATTGCCCTACCCCAGGAGGTGGGGATCTGATGTGTGGGGTGCCTCAGGGATGTCATCCAGATCAGGAAAATCATGGAGCCTAGGGAGCCCCTCAACTCCTCCTCACATGGCAGGCAGGACAACAGACAATTGGCATCTCTCTTGAAAATCTTTACTCACTTGATACCTTTTTTCATGGCATATTTTTCCTCTCTCTGTACTCACCCTGGACAACAAAACTCATCTGTGCAGGAAGGCTCACTGAGCACGGTGTACGACAGCTATCACAAGAAGTAGCTTTATTATTCAGTAGAAAAAACAGTCAAACCGTTTATTGAAAATCTCTTTTACAACATTCTCCTGGTTCAGCGAACTGTGCCCAGAAAAACCTCAGCAGGCAGGAAATGCACCCATTTGCACTATTCTAAATTATTTCTCCTGGCAAAAAAACATGGCTAGATTTTGCCTGTCAAAACTCTCTTTGCTCTCTGAAACGTTTGTGGCAAGAGCAAAGCTTGTTTGGCTCATTCACCAATCCAGGAGAGATTTTTTTTTTCCCCCCTTTTTCTTTCTAAGTCTCCAGACTTGTGAGAACTCTTCACAACGTGCATCTCAAATAAAGTGTTTAAATTGTTGCCTCCTCCTTCATGAAGACCTGACCTTCAGAGATGCTGTCACAGTTTATGAGCAAGTCAGCACCGACCACGGCTTGAACAGACACTGAGTGCCTGATCTGCTACGGCAGAAACTCAGGTAAAATAAACTAAAAAGGTTTATTCCCCTCCTAGGCTGTGTTTTAGGTATATTTATCCTCCCTAAAGCTTCTGATCACCTCAGTTTATGGAGCTGAGAGTCAGCCTCTCAAGCATTCCAAGCCTCTCCAGAAGTTGAGTTCAGCTCGTCCAGGGAAAGCATATGATCCAATTACACCAACAATGAACACAGAGGGCTGGTTTTCCACCATTTTATACTCAAATAAGGGTTGTTTACCTATCCTTTAATATGCAACACATGCCAGGAGGTTTTTATTATACTCTAACACATAAACTTTTTTTTGATCAGTTCATAATCATATAATAACAATACCAACTTTATAGAAGAAAGTGTTATTTTTCTTGGGTAAATGAGACAGGTTCTTACAGACACCTTCAGTCATATTTTTAACTGTTACCACTGAATCCTGATATTCTACTTACAAGCAATCACACTTATCTAACTCCCACTACAGGGAAGTTTGCCACACAGCTGATACAAAGGAAACCTGCTTCACATCAGTAAAAAGTCTGTTCATTCCACAGGGGTTTGTTTTTCTCAATCCATTAAAAAACCAAGCTGCTGTGCCACCCCTCTTGAAATGTTCCTTCAGAGAAGAGATTCCCAGGAAAGAAGACAGGATATAGAGGAAGGATCACAAAAGGAAGAAGTTGAAAATGTGATTAATCTCAAAAGCAAAGGTAATATCCTTCCTCCACTCTGCACAAACCTTTCCTGATACCAGTGTGATCCTGGATCTTGCTTTATTAATCTCTGTCCAAAGGGAAATATCAGCAAGACCTCTGGGCTTTTTAATGGATTTGGATCTTTCTAAATCTGCCCTAAGCACCCCTGCTGGTTCCACTCCTTTGTTACCTGTAACATCTCAGCTGCTCACACACTAAATAACATTAATGCTACCACCAAGGCAGATGAAATTGTCACATAGAAGACTGCAATAATCTGAAATTTAAGAAAACTCTATCAAAACTCAGCTGCTCTGGTGTAACAGCCCTCCTCCAGTTTCTTCTTCTTTGTCACTGTCTTTTAAAGCCCACACACACAAAATAAGGGGTTCTGCCAATTATGTGTTTCTCTTTAGTGAGTATGTCATAAGAAAGCAGAGAAATAAACTGATATAAAGATCCTACAACGTGAGTCCCTTCTGCTGCTCTTCACACTTTTCATTGCATCTTGCCTTGTTTAACTGGAATCCAAAGCAAATAGAGAGAAAAGAGACTCATACAAAAAAAAAAAAAAAATAAAGCTGTATCTGACCATCTGCTCCCACGAGGAAATGAACAATTATTGAAACACAATGAAGTAAAATCTTTTTTTTTTTTCCATGCAATTACTTACAAGCACTGCCAGACTCAGGGTGTGCAGAGCACAGTGGTATAAAGCACAAGAGTTCATGTTCCAAAGCAAGAGCCAGACTTCACTTCTTTAGCCTTTCTTAGCATCTTTCTCCTACTTTTTGGCTTTTCTGTCTCCTCTCAGTTGCTGATTTGGAGCATTTATCTTTCTGCACAGAAGTGACGCAACAGGACAGCGAAGTGGGAAATAAATATTAACAATTCTCTAAGCTGTATTTAAGCTTTCCGACTTTTTTACTTCACTGAGTGCTCAAAGGCTGGACTGGATGAATTGAGTGATCGATGCCAAGATTATGGGAATCATGTACCCTCCTGGCAAGACCCTTGTTTCTTTCTTTTAACCCAAAAGGGTTTTAGGAGGGATGGACTGCTCTAAATGTTGCTAATCCCGTATGAAATGAACATGATTGGCATAAGAGAAACCCTCTCCTAACAGTTATTGTCAACTTTTTCTAATGAAACAGTTTTCTTAGTGTGGCTCCAGTGTATCTGGGTGTTTTTATGGAGTGTAATGACCATGGTGCTACATTTTAAAATACAAGATCAAAGCCTACTAACAGGCATGTGAACAGAAATCTTGCTGTGTACCTGTGGGACACTGATTTGAAGGCAAAATTCACAGGGGATTCTTCCCAGTTTGCTTCAGACTCCTGGAAGCTCAGTGTCTGAATCTCAACGAGTCAACTCCTTCAGTCAAAGTACAGAAATACGTGCACTCAGCTCATTCATCTCATCCTGAGCTTCAAGGCAGGCCAGGTGCATCTCACTCCAGAAATGCCCATTCTCACTCAGAGCTAAAGGAAAATCGATTTTACAACATTCTCTTGCTTAATCTGATGTCCAGATGCCATAAGGACAGCTGCACTCCAGCCATGCTGGGTATCAGAGTTTGTCTATCGATTTGTACCATCTTGAAGGAGTTCAAATTCCTCATCAACATGAAGCAAATGTTAACATTGCAGGATCAGAGACACAAGGCATGAAATACCTTTAAAATATTGTTCTCTGCTCTTCTATTCTCATATCATGGCATTCCTTAAAATCAGTTCTTAACTCCAGCTCCATTTTCCCCCAATGGTCCATCCTACAAACCTGTTTTCACCTCTGGCAGTGCTCTTTGTCCATCTTCCCTGCTCATCTTTCTTCAGTTATTTCAAATAACTTCTGACTGCTTATCTGCATGGATTTGGGAATGCTGAGAGCCTGGAAAGAAGCCTCTCATCTCCCAGAGTAACTGAAGTTGTTCCTATGGAGGACTTGACTACATTTGGGAATATCTGTGGGGATGGAGCTTTCAGGGTTTGGTTGTAGGTTGGATCTGGGAGGGAACTGAGCAAGTGCAATGCAAGAAGGTGTCCTAGGAGAGCTGAAGCTGGGAAGCTTTCCTTTCAGTGTGTGCTTAAGGATTTATTTCCTTTTCCCCCAAAGCCTTATATCTTGCCTTAATTATGCAAGCTTTCAAAGACTTGTCTAAAACAAAATTAGAGCTGTGTTCCTGTCGCTTTTAATCATCTTGTTCCAGAGGATGAAGCTCTAGACTGGTAGATGAACACTTGTAAATGTATCATGGGCATGTATAAACTTATCGTGGGCAAGTTATCATATTTTTCCTAAACTCATTTCAGAAGCTACAGAATCTCCAGAACTGAAAGATTTCCCCACAGAGGTGTAACGTGGAGAAATTTCAGCCCATAATGTTAAATCTACTTTTTCAGTTGGTAAAGTTGTGAAAAAAGCTGGTAGGAGAGCTTAAAGCTGCAGAGTCTTCATTCCCCACCACACATACCTTCCAAATAATGTCTGGTGACAGGATTCAGTGCTTGCCTGCATTTTCCTCATTTCCTTGTATTACCATTTGAGGGGGATGTAAATATTCAGGTTGTCCTGAATTCGAAGTGCTTTCATTAGTAAAACTACAACAGGGAGTTTTAGCCATCTTACAAACATTTAATATTGTTATAATCCTCGAAAATCTTATAAAACCTTAGTGACTGGTGCTGTCATCACAAGCTCATCCCAGAATTTGGACATGTTCTCTCTCCCTTCGTTCCCAAAGAGACTCCAGACTTAAGAAAAAATTTTGTCTGAGCATCCATCAGGTGTCCTCTAGTGTACCAGTGCTGTTAAGGTTAATATCCTTTAGGCTGTCCCACAAATGCTCTACAGATCATTCACCCCACAGCCATTTCAGCTGGTGTTTGATAAAGGATCATAAACAGATCCCGTTTCAGAGGAGCAACATCTCCCATTCCACGGGGATGCACTTTTTTTTGTCCATGTATTAGAAAAATAAGCTGCCTCTGAGTAAGCTTTTGCTGTCCACACTAGAATTTTCCATTTCAGCCACCACATCTGAACCACTCCGTGTGTTTATTCAGTGCTGTTGAAGCCATGCCCGTAAAAACCACAGAAGGCATCGCCTGCCACTTTTCATCGTACCAGGGAACACAGGCAAAGCCCAGTGTAGGGTATTTCAAAAGGTTTTCATTTTCCAGGGAGAATGAACATCGGCATAGAGGGGTCTTAGGCTGAAATCCACCATGTAGGATCTCTGACTACCACGGATCACTTTGGAAACCCCGGCTTTTCTGTATTTTCAGCCTTATTCTGCCACTCTGCAGCACAGACATTCCATTAAAATGAGTTCCTTCCTACTGTCGCTGTTTTGTGCAAATTTCCAGCTGTTTGTGGTTAAGGAGAAAGACACGTCTAAAAGAAAATAATGGGCTTATACGTCTTTTTTTATTATTATTATTCCATTAAAATGACTTTTTTCTACAAACAAAAAAGTTTCCACAATAACTAACAGAACTTCGAGCTGCTTGGTTTCACCATAAAAGCACATCTGAAGGACCAGTTTTCCACAGGCACAAACTTCTCACTTCCTACCAGTCCTTGAATACCACCACCTCTGCAAGCCTGCTCCCACACTGCTCCTGAGCACAGGCAAGCACGGAGTAGATCAGTAATTACTACATCTTCTCTCCACTCATCACCTCCACCATCAACGCTCTCCCTCTTCCAGCAGCTCCTCTGCCAAGTTTTCTCGTGGTGGTGGCACTTTGCCTTCAGGATGGCAGAGCTGCAGAGGAGAGACTGAATATGCAGCAAAAGGAGCTGCTTTTCTCCCCATGGGCTTCCCAAAGGTGAAAACCTGACATTTTCACAGCTCTCTCAAGGATTTCCTTTCAGCTTTTAGATTGTGTTAACAATTCACTTCTTTTTTTATGACACCAGCTGATTACACAACTTGTTGTCCCCTCCCAGTCCTGCCATCCCTGTTTCTGCACTCCTCTCCCTACACATGGAACAGCATCCCAGAAGTTATAGAAACCCCTTGGGTTTTTTCTGCCACTTTTTCTCCCTCTACAAGACCCTTTCATTATCACAGAGTCACAGAACGGTTTGGGATGGAAGGGAACTTAAAGATCATCTTGTTCCAACCCCCTGCCATGGACGGGGAGACCTTCCACTATCCCAGGTTGCTCCAAGCCCCGTCCAACCAGGCCTCGCACACTTCTGGGGATGGGTCATCCAGAGCTTCTCTGGAGAAATTATTGGAGCTACAAGGACATTTACACATGGATTCATCTACAGTTGAAGTGTCCAAGGCCAGGTTGGATGGGACTTGGAGCAACCTGGACTAGTGGAAGGTATCCTTGCCCATGGCAGGGGATTGGAACAGGATGGTCTTTAAGATTCTTTCCAATCTAAATCAGTCCTTGATTTTATGATTCTATCATTTTAGTTGTCTTATGATGATGGAAAGATGGAGAAAACCTTAATAGTATAAATTAATATTTCAAAATCTAACTGAAAAAACCAGCAACAGCTTATTTCACTGACACATATAAACCCCATGGATCTTCCAAAGCTAAAAGCAAACAATTGGAGTTGAATAGTTATACCTTGAGATGACACTGCTACAACTCCATATTTCCCAAGGATCATGCCCAGAAAAAGTTATTAGAATGCAACACTGGGAAAAGAGCTACAAGTGGCATTTTTCTTGAAGTCGTTAATCCAATCAGCAGTGTCCAAAGTGAACATGGAGCCAGGAATGCTTCTGTGGAATACTGAGGTCACACCCATGGGCACGGACTGCCGTGGTGAAATTTGTAATACTGAAGGCAAATCTACAGAGAAATAAAAGGAGTTTTCAGTCTCTACCATTGTCTCACAGGGTGTCTTATTGCCATGACAATTCTTTAATACTATTGAAATGTAGAGGAAAGGTGTGGGAGGGGAGGGGAGGAGGAAGGCTGGGTCTAAGTCATTTAACCACAGCTCCAAGAATAGGCGGTTCTGTCGTGCAGACGTGACAGATGAATGTTTAGCTTTCCGAGGAAAAAAGGGAATGTTTGAAACAGTGATACTTTAGACAACCCAGAGCTTAAAGAAGCTTTATAAATGAGGCCTTGAATTATCATTTGTAAGATTAAAAATTATACAGAGTCATAATTATGCAGTCAAATTATTTTTCCTTGCAGCGTAAGAGGTTGGATCATTTTGCTCACACCATGTATGAAATGAGCTGATGGGTTTCAACTAAAGCTGTTTAAACAGAGCAAAATGTAGAGCTTTAACTCTTTATAACATGAAATGAACTTAAATCTGTTTAAACACTTGTATACTGGGGGGTTGTACCAGTTTGCTTGATTGATTTTGTTTCCACTGGGATAATTTTTCCAACTCGGCAGCAAGGCCATGGCACAGCTACTTGACCACACAGTGCTTCAGCACTTTTTTCCTTTCCCCTCTCAACTCCTTTTGGGTTGCTTCTTCCCTGCCACAGCTATTTGTGGGCATTGCAGGGAACTGGAGCAGGGAGCTGATCCACACTAGGAATAGAAGGTTTTGAATGCAGAGATAGGAAAACATAAACTCATGCACGTGATCTACCAGGGGTGAGGGACTGGATGATCTCCAGAGGTCCCTTTCCAAACCCAACCATTCCGGGGTTCTGTGATATCTATGAATGATCAAAATAGGCTGTTTATAGTTTTTAAAGGCATCTTGTTGCTGAAAAACTATAGATTGAAGTGGATTCTTGTGCAATCTCCTTGTCCTCACCTTTGGAACTCTCAGAGGTTTAATTAGTGATAGTTGACTTATTTTCCTTATTTACAGGGAAAAAAGTTTTCCCTTCCATCTGCTTGTTACGAAAAGTTGAGTCTGCAATGCAATGACAGGGCTGTTATTATACAAATAGCAACATAACAAGAACATTTTTATTCCACCACGTATTAGAAAAGAGTTTTCATTCATGCAAGCACATTTCATAGCATTTATATATCAGACATTTCTACAATCACCCAAAGATGGACAACTTTTTTTATATTTTTAACATGTCCAACAGAATTTTTGGAGGGTGGTGCTTTTCTATTTCAGAGAAAAAAACAAAACAGAAAGACAAAGAAAAAAAAAATCCAATCAAATGCCAAAACCAAACCAAACCAAACTGAACCAACAACAACAACAAAAAAACCCTAAACCAAGTGGAACATAAAATGAAAACACTTTTTCAAATTAAAAAAAGGTCTCTAAACATAAACATAAAATAAAACTTAAGGGGTTTTGTAATGATAAATAAGAAACATTAACACATTGTTCAGTTTTAATAGATTTATTTTGGATTTTGAGTTGGGAACACCCATTTCCTCTGGAATAGTTTTGAATGATCATTTGATTGACTTGTCCATTGATTAACTGTTGTCTAATGTTCACCACTGGTTGTTCTTCATGCCATTCAAAATATTACCAATAACAATTATTTTTTAAATTAAAAGGATCAATAAAAATGTTCTTTGAAGCACCTTCATGTATCTGATGAGTTCTACAGAAGATAATTTTAAAATTTCTGGTACAGTCCATTGTCTGCTTTGAACCGTTTGCTGGTTTCTCTTGATATCTGTGATTTCAGCTTGACAACCATGGATGAATGCACCAAAAACTCATTTCCAGAGGTAGTTGTCAACTGGAGTTGGTATTAAAAGTTCTGAAATTTTTCAGTAGAGAAAATCTAATTTCCTCTTTAAGTGCAAGGTGATCTCAGCCAAACTGAACATTCATTTCTAACACAAAATGTATCAATTACAACCTGTACAGGAAGATAATTCTGTGTGATCCAAAATATCTCTCTCTTTTGGTTCCCTTTTAATTAGTTGCTCATTAGGACCTTGCAAGTTCTAAAAATGGTCCTTAAATTCATAATTCATCATTATCTGCTGGTCATACTCCACTAGTGCCTTACATCAGAGGAGGAAAGCAATTCACTCTCTACATTAATGATTTTGGAATAAACTTTAACAGAAACAGCTGCAAAAAGCAACAGGCCCCCAGGAAAGCACCCGAGGGTCGAGGTGGCTACACAAGGCGAGTATATTATGTCAGTGATGTCACAATACCGGAGAAAGAGCAAAATTATTGTGTGTAAAAATGAAGCTATTACTTATTTCCTGCATAAAGCAATACTCATGACGGTAAGCAGTCAAATAATCAGAGAATTTTGACCAGTCTAAGATAAAGCCTATTTAGGAAGTATTTTTCAAGAGAGCTTTGGATCTGCTGGGAATAATCCAGAGGCAAGCAGAGGGTTTGAGGAGACGCCACGAAAATGCAGAGTAAGAGGAAAGGTCGGAAGGAAAGCAATGGTTTTGCCAAAAAAGAAAATGAAGTGGATACATCACAGAACCACAGGATCATGGAATGGTTTGAGTTGGAAGGGACCTTAAGGATCATCCAGTTCCAACCCCTGACATGGTCAGGGACACCTTCCAGTACACCACTGCGACATGACATGTCTTGTATTATAAAAGACCTTTGGAAAAGACACAGGAATAATTTTGCTTTGTCAGATCGGGCAAAAAGACACTGGCTAAAGGCGCAAGAGGAAAATTGTGGATGGGATGTCAGGAGAAATCTTCCTGGCAGTAAAAATTGTTAAAGCCTTTGATATATAAAAAGAAGAAAATGTAGAGTCTTTGTCACTGGATGGGTTTTGAAAAAAACCAGACAAACACCCATGGGAGCGATGACTGAGACTGCCTTGGGGCTGGACAGTGGCTTGGTTGATGTCTTGGAGTCTCTTCAAGCTGTTTCCCTGAATTTTGTTGGATTTTCATCAGTCACAGAAGACTGGTCCTTGAAGTGCACTGCCACCAGAGTTGTCTTCAGGGGTGGGCAAAGTGAGTAGCCTTTGAAACAAATGAGAATTTGAGAGGAGAAAACAATTTTTAAAAGTGTGGTATTTTCTCTTCCATACAATAATTCATTTCCTAGTCAAACTGGCAAGGAAAATGGATCTAATTCTTCTACTTTCTTTATTTTTTTAAGTTCAGAAACTGAGAGAAAAGACAATTTTTCTACCCTTTTTTTTTGCTAGAAAGAAGATTGAAAGTTGCCACTACCTCTCATGTCTTTGAGATGAACTTCAGGATGAGCTCCATTGTGCAAGTGTTCCAAACCCTGTAAAACCACAAAGCATTTTTACTGAAGAGATGAGTAAGAATAAGATATAAAAGGGATATCACTTTTCTAAATTAATGGAACAATTCCTGGCAAAAAGTAGAATCGAATAGAGTAGTAGTGAGGGGGTTTTTTCCTAATTATTCTCTAATAAACTGCTGCAGTCCTAACCAGGGACTAAGCAAAATTCACTCCTGAAGGAACATTTATATTTAATTAGGCAGGTGGATAGCAATTTAATTACCTAAATTATAGTCCATACTTTTACAAAATTGCATTTATTTCTTTTGAGCCATTGCACTGCCAAATGTTACTTTGGGAAGGGCACTGAGTGTTCTTTTGATTGCAACATTGGCCAAAGGTTAAGACAATCAGTAAATCCCTGAACATTTTAATCATGGGAGAGGCTGAGAAAAAGTAGACTCAGGACAGACATCTGTGAGGCTTTTTCTTCCCCCATGACTAATGGTAAAACCTGAGTACTATGCATTCAAAAATGGAATTAATTAACCATGGATGCTGGAAAAGTCAGGACTCTGTGGTTGTCTTCACTCTCTGCCCATTAACAAATACAATTCTTTTTGGTGCAAGCACACCGAGTGCTGCTGTCTCATGACCTATAAGGGATGCCTGAATATCTTTCTTTTGGCAGTGACTTTTTTTACCTTCCTAATGGAAAATTGCCTCCTGACACGTTGAAAAGGTCTCAGTGGACTTTATGTGCATCCAGACATCTGGGGCGGGATTCAGTTACCTGAACATACGTGGCTGTTGACATTGGAGCTGTTCTGGTTCATCCTGCTTAGCTTCCAGCTGGTCAGGAATAGCACAGGCGTTCCCTGAATCCAGCACCATGGGTGTCTTCAATGCCCTGGCATTTCTCAAATGTCCAGAGGCATCATGTTAGGACAAGGACAGAAATTTCTCTCCCTGCATATGTATGTTTAGATGCTGAAAATAAAGTGTCCAGATTCCAGTCTGGATTTTGTCCCTAACTGTACTGGGTCTGGCTGAGGTGGAATTAATTTTCACCACCTGAGCTGGTGTTGGTGACTTGAAAAGTGTTGGGAACACAAGAGCACTTTCGCTATTGCTGAGCATCAACCTGTTGGAGGGAGTCTAGAGGAGGCACCAGGATGATCAGAGGGATGGAGCAGCTCTGCTGTGAGAAAGGGCTGAGAGAATTGGGATCGTTCAGCCTGGAAAAGAGAAGGCTTTGGGGTGACCTCCAGTACCTGAAGGGAGCTGACAAGAAAGATGGAGAGAGATGGTTTTCAAGAGCCTGGAGTGACAGGACAAGGTGGAATGGCTTCAAACTGACAGACAGCAGGCTTAGATTGGATTTTAGGAAGAAATTCTTCCCTGTGAGGATGGTGAAGCACTAGAAAACATTGCCCAGAGAAGCTGTGGCTGCCCTATCCCTGGAAGTGTTCAAGGCCAGGTTGGATGGGGTTTTGAACAACCTGATCTAGTGGGAGGTGTCCCTGCCCATGGCAGGGACTTGAAACTGGATGATCTTTAAGTTCTCTTTTAATATAAACCATTCTGTGGTTCTACGATTTTCTCCAACATTTCTCCCTCACTGATAGGCTGGGGTTGGGCAAGATTTTGTGAAGGGACACAGTCAGGACAACGGATCCAAACTGACCAAAGGGACATCCCACACCATATCACGTGTGCTCAGCAATAAAAGTGACGAGAAGGGGGTGGGAGGGGCATTTGCTATGATAATGTTTGTGTTTTGGAGCAGCCACTAAGCACAATGAAGCCCTTCTTCCCAGGAAGTGGCTGGACAGCCCCTTCTCACACGAAGCACAGAATAAATCTTTTGTTTTCCTTTGCTTCTGTGTGAGGCCTTTGCTTTTGCTTTAGTGAACAGCCTTTATCTTGACCAGTGATTTTTATCCATCTTATTTTCTTCCCTCCTCCCTATCCTGCTGAGGAGGGGAGTGATAGGGTGGCTTGGTGGGCACCTCACATCCAGACAGGGTCGACCCACCATGCTCATTTAAAAGTTCTTGTGATGTGCTGCTTCTAGACTAAATGGGAAGTGATTCACCTTCAGAAGAAGGGCCAAACCTTGGGTGAGTTCAATGTCCAACTGCTTGCTCCACGACCTTAATTTCTGGGGACTTAGTAATTCCCAGCAATTATCAGACATCTTTACACAGAACCTGGCAGGGTGAGAGCTCAAACTGGAAGGAAAGCACAGCCCAGCAGAGAAGTCAGTGACACCCAAGTAGTGGCCATGGTGTTAATTATTCAATTTTAGCAGTGGCACGAGATGAGTTCAGCCAACTCTTCGCTCTTGGTGGTCCATGGGCCACAGATAAGCCAGTGCCTGTGGTCGTTCTGCAAATGGTTTCACACTGTCACATTCTGGGCCAAAAAGTAAGGGTTCTGGTTGCACTGGTTACAGCAGTAATGAGGAAAGTAAGAAACATATTATTATTTTGATTGCACAGTAGTAACTGAGTAATTACACAACGTGGTGATTCAGGAATGACTAAAGAGAAAAGAGAACCGTAATTAACTGCTCTATCTTGCAACACAGACCCTCATTTGAGGAAATGACATAATAACATGGAAGTGCTCTCTCCTTACAAACCTAAGGGCCATAGAAATAGTTCTCAGCTTGGACAAATCCTTCACCTTAGGGAAGTACTGGAATGAAAGCTTTTGAAGGAAAACAGCAAGAAATACACACAAATGAAGGTATAGATGAGTGTGTAAATGGTTAAACTGATGATTATGATACATTTTCAATTTGGGGGAAGAATAAATTCTGACTCTTTCCCAGCTAGCCACCAGATTTAATGTCTTTTTGTGCACAGGTTTGAACTGCCTTGCTAGAAAGATCAGGCATTATTTTAATTTTGAAGACTATAGATTTGAAATCCTGAAACCAACTTCAGGGCTTAGTAGAAAGACGAAAAATGAGATTAGCCCTCTATGCCAAGTCTCTGTTTTAGCCTTTCCAGCCTCTTCAGAGAGATCAGGATAACAATGACCTAATTGCCATATTTTGTCTGACCTCTGACTAGCTCCATCATTTAGCAGCAGTTTACAAAGACTCAAGGTCTTTCTCTACGAGAAATTCTATTTTTTTCCATAAATTCTCTGTTTTCCCACTCTTTAGCACTATCTTTAAAAACCAGAATTGATCACTGCTCTTTTTCCTTACTCCACAAAGCTTCTGGCATCCTCCAGAAGTTTGTATCTTCCTGAACTAAAGCCTTGAATAAGGTAAAAACCCATCAATACTTCCAACAAAGAAGAAAGAAGAGACAATAGCAAAATCTGAATTAATGATTTAATGATGCTATGATAAGCAGAGAAGGGACAGCCCACCATGATATTTTTTTCCACTATCACTTAGACTAAAGCATATCTGCACCTCTTTTCCTTACAAGGGGGTATCAGTTTATTCATCTTCCTGGGATGGAAACAGAAAAAAAAGATGTTGGGGGTTTACTGAAAGAACCACGAGATATTTTCACCACCTATTCCTTTATATTTAACATATTTTGATGGTTTCTTATGATGGACAAATAGAAGGAAAATCAAAATATAGCAGGTGTTTTATTACACAATCCTTCATAGGTAGGGCATAACAAAAGGAAAAAAAAAAAGACAACAAAACCTGAAACAAACAACAAAAAGAAGGTTTGTCTTGGATTATCCATAATTATGAGTACCAGTTATGCAAGACTCACTCTAGCTCCAATAACAGCGATACCTAAGTATTTGAACCCTAATCTAACACTACAACTATGGAGATTCAATTCTACAGCAGATGGCTGTTCCACTACAAAGATCTGCACTGACAGTGACTCACATCCTCCCCTTGGCAACCAAATCCACTGCCTAGTTTTCCTTGTAGTTATGAAGTTTTTATTGTAGTTGTGATGTTTTCCCTAATATTTGATCTAATTCCTCCCTGCTGTCTTGTAAAGCCATTTCTCCTGCCTGTAATGATGAGAAGGAATAACTGATGCTGTCTCTTATGTAACATCTATTTTAGCCATCCTTAGTTAATCACAAATCTTCCTTTCCCTCTGGAATCACACGCCCAGTTCTTTAAGGTTTCTCTCTGGATCTTGCTTGCCCAGCTTCTCCATTCTTGCAGCTTTGTCTGAGCTCACTCTGGTGCCTCTCTTTCATTTAATAGCAAACTTGCAGTGTTTATAAGTATATTGCGACAATAAAAAAAGGAAATATAACAAAATGTTAAGATTCTTTTGAATACTTCTTCATGTAAAAGCCAATGCCATGCCAAAGGCTTTGCTTCCAACATAAATGTGACCAAAAGAACCATGACAATTCCGCCAAAGATTGGCTAAAGTGAGTAAGAAACAACTTGGAGAATTTTACACCTTTGCTGCAGCTCCCCAGCCCCTCCTGCTCACAGAACAGGACGGTTTTGGTACAACTATGGGGTTTCCACATCCATGGGTTGTCTGAAGGGTTTGACATTTTTGTTGTAAAGATGACTCTACCCTCATTTTCTCCCAGCTGATCACAAGCCCGCAGGAAGTTAAACTGCAGGGAGCATCTTGGGTTTGTGGTTTTCCGAGCTTTGCTCCTCGTGAAGACAAAAGGAGAAGGTGGAGAATGACTGAGCCATCTCACTGGACGTGGACAGTCTGACCCCCTGACTTCTGAAACAGCAAAAGTCATCGAGCTTCCCTCTTGTTCTCTGCTCAGAACAGGGGAAGTGCAGTAATTTCCCTCTCTCACTCCCCTCTTGCTGTGTCAGGAGAGCCACACGCTATCAAATCACCGCTTCCACGCCAGGGTGGGGAGAGGCTTGTAACAGGAAGAAATCAACTGCAAACAAAGCACAGTTGTAAACTTATCCAAGAGGGCCTGTCAGAAGCAGGAAAGCGTTTATAAATCTGCTTCACTTCTGGGAAGTTGGTGGTGGAGGATATAGGGAGAGCAGAATTTGTGCAAGAGCAATTCCCCTCTGGCGTGTTCCTGGACGATGAGCACGGAGGCTGAAAAAAGTTCCTTATTTATTTACTACAGGCAGCAATGAGGTGCAGCAACCAGTGTGAATGTGCATTCCTTGTGTAAGAACAACACACAGCATGGCAAATGAGCAGTGAAATGTATTACCTTGCCCTGCTGAGTGCAAAGGAACACTCATTTTCCCCCCTACAAAAACGGTGAGGAAAAAAAAGCAGAAATCTGCCTCCCAAACCGGTTCACCATTTCAGTCAATGCCACTGTGCAGATCTCACTTCCCGGGAAGTTCCAAGTGATGAAATCATTCCCGACACCTTGGCCCTGCCCAAGAATTTTGTGTAATTTTCACACTAAAGTGGCTACAACAATCTGGAGTTTGGATGAGGATAAGACAGCAAAGTGTCAGGAACAGCTTGATTTGTGTGACACAGGACACAAGAATGTCCCAGCTGGAATTCACATCTCCAGAACTGCAGCCTTTGATGTTTACAGCAGGCATCTCACCACGGTTATTAGATCACTGCTTGCCTCTGATCACACCCTTTAACGTGGTGTTGCTGAAATTCTGAATTTCAGCCCAGAAAGAAGTTGTGTCCTGCTGGTAAAACGTGTAATATAAATTTTTATGGAGGTTTAACCCCAGTTAGCAACTAATTACAACACAATCCCTTGCTCCCTTTCCCTTCTCTGATGGGATGGAGGAGGAGAATCAGGAAAGAAAAGAATGTGGAGCTCATGGTTTGAGATAAGAACAGTTTAATAATTGAAACAAGTCAAAGATAATAGTGATGATAATGATAATTATTATAAAAAGGAGAGGGAGAGAGGGACATAAAACCCAAGGAAGACAAGTGATGCTCAGTACAGTTGCTCACCACACACTGATCGATGCCAGCCCCGTCCCCTGGCTGTGATCAGCCCCATCTTTCCCCAGTTTATATATTGGGTATGGTGTTCCATGGGATGGAACATCCCTTTGGCCAGTCCAGGTCGGTGTCCTGGCCATGCTCCCCCCCAGCTCCTCATGCAGCTCCTCACTGGCAGAACATGAGACACTGAAAATCACCCTTGACTGAGGGTGAGCACAGCTTAGCAACAACAAAAACATCAGTGTGGTGTCAACATTGTCCTCCTGCTAAACCCAAACCACAGCACTGAACCAGCTACCAAGGAGAAATTAACTCTATTGCAGCCAAAGAGAGGAAATTTTTGAAAGCATTCTAGATGAAGGCTTTTGATGTTGGTGTTGGGTTGTTTCTCCCCCCTCAGTACACATATAATCACTTTTACTTGGGTCAGGAGGCCTGACTTCTGATTATTTTTTTATATTTTTTTAAATTATTATTATTTTTTAAGGATTTTTTTTCCCTTGTGTGTTACTACTGTATGCACTGTCCATACTCCTGCATAAACCTTTTTCCAAAGGCTATGTCACTAATATTGGTTATTTTTTTTCAAGTCTGTCATCTTCTTGCTATAGAATAAACAGCTTTTTTCTTTTTTTTTTTTCTTTTTCTCCTCTCTTTTGGAACCTCATTTAAACAGAAAGAACCAGGATGAGTGTGACATAACTCACCCCTCTGTGACCATCTTACCCACACTCACAGTGCACGTACAGGCCATCACCACTTGTTGGGTGACGATTTTGCAGTTTCACAAGGACTGTGTCTGGTTGTGAGTAAGTCCCTCACCACTGGGTCTATCTCCTGTGAGTTTGAAAAGGTCAGGAGTTCATTCCACTTGGGCAAAAAGGCAGATTTCTAACTAAAGATGAGAGTTTGGGCAATAATTCTCAAGAAGGAGAAGAGGAACAGTTGTGAAGGGAGAGAGGGAGCTGTTTATGCAACGTGTTTAATTGTAAATCATTGATGACATCAGAGAAGCACCAGAATAAAGTGCTCAAGTGAGCTGAAAACTGTATTAAAAACTAACAAAACTATGTAAGTAGCATCTTCACCTCCTCTGAAGCACTTGTAAAATTATGAAAGTGAGAGAGTAATTAAAAAAATCCTGAAAAGGCTTCAAGAAGGCAGAAGTACCAGATCACAGTGTTATCCAAGAAAGTCAGGCATCTAAATACACTAATATAAACCAGCATTTGTTGGTGTTTATTTTTGTTCTATCCTCCCAGCTTGGAAAAGGAAATTGAAATAACTCAGTTACACACTTTTTCAAAGCAACATTTTATTGTTTCTTCATTTTTCTTCCTTGATAATTGCTCTCTGGGGAGAAGTTGGTACAACATTCAAAGAGTAGCATGTTGTGGTCCTTTGTTTACAGCCACTACATGGAATACTTATTGAGTAATAAAAAAGGATATTTGAATTTAAAAAAAATAATAACTTTGCATAATGTGGAGAAGAAAGAAAAAATACCAGATGGAGTGGGACACCAGAGTATGCTTTTAATTAGTAACACATATTGTTTGATGTAGATCCTGGTAAGGCATTGCCCTGCCTTTTTGATATTAAAAGCACCCTCAGAACTGCAGAGCAGCAAGGAACGTGTTTAAACCCTCAAAACAAACAAAAAAAAATTAGATATTTAGCTAGAAATATTGGCTATAACTTCATCTTGTGCAATTATGTCAATAAAATAATGGCAATAAATACGATATGAAACCGTAACTCAGAGTACTTGCAGGTCTTAAGTAAATAAACTTCACAGCAACTTTGTATGGTAATAAAATGTTGCTTTTGTAGTTTTAATATTAACGTTTATCTAATAACAATAATATTTTGTAGTTTTAATATTCAGAGAGAGCTTGCTGCTGGTGTCAGAGTTGCTGTAAAAATAAAATTAATTTTCACACACATTCCCCTTTTTCACCATAGCAGTCCTGTCCCAGTCAGAGGGAGGAAAACAGGAAATGTCATATCACAAGCATTCAGGAACATGAGTGAGTTGGGAGCAGGAGCCTCCAGAAAATAATGTTGAGATTTGAGTTCCTAACTCAGTCCAATGGTTTCAAAAATCTCACCTCAGAGGAAGAAAAATACAACTTGTGTGTTTGCATTCTACGTCCATATTTAGGTGCACGTTACAGTGTGACACCAGAATACTCTGAAATTTCTGGTTTTGGGGGGAATTTTTACCAGCTTTTACTTGGACATTGCTTCTTTTTCCTTCAGGAAAGCAAATGGTGCCTTAAATTATTTTTCTGAGACCAGAATGGAATCGGTGAGTGGACCAAGAGCAAAATCCAGGGCCTTTCCTCCACTTTCCTTTTCTAGACGTTAGCTCATGTTCTTTGAAAGCTGCATGCAGCAACTCCGCCGCTATCACAGTCTGCACCAAGCTGTGATTTGGGATGACTTGGCCTCTGCTGTGATTAACTTGACCTCTTACCATAACCCAAGTAGGAGCTCTCGTTGAGTGTTTTCCCAGAACACAACAATATTGGCTCGGCACCAAGCTGGCACCCTGCACCCTGGGCCTTGGCTGGGAAACGAGCTCTGTAAATAAATCCCCCTGCAACCACTCCTGTGTGCACTCACACTCACCCTCACCCTCACACACGCACATCCGCGGCTCAGGGATGGGACAGTGGCAGAGGGCACTACCAAATCTCCAGAAGAGCTGCAAATTTACTTGAGATGTAAAAATCCACCTTGATCCAGTGTGAAACACCAGTTCCCACTCGTGGTGGCTGTCAGGCCATTGAAGCCTTTCAGAAAACAGCGTTTAGTGAGTCCATAGAAAAGAATTGCTCCAGATTTTTAAGAAAGTTTTAAAAAAATCACCATTTTTCCTTTAATTGGACCACATCCCTGTGGTGGCCCTTCCTTTCCCAGCTGCTTTCATTGCTGGCTGTATTTACTAAAGGCAGGCAGCCCCACTTTCCAACTCTTTGTGAGCAGGGGTGGGGAAAACTCCCTGGGCATCCCACCCATCTGAACTTCCTGGCAAGTCACTTGGGTCTCACTGTCTCCTCATTCTGCTGGTTTGAAGGATCTATTTTTATTTTTTAAAGAGCAGAGTCCTTCAGACTGGTTAATAACAAGCCCTGTCTCCGGATGCCAAGGGGACAACACAGAGCCACTTTGTAAAGAAGGAGAATGGCTGTCCCCCCACTTGGAGGGAGAAGGGTCTGACTGAGAAATGCACTTGGATGGTGCTGAAAGGCATTTGTCAAATCCTCAAAGGGTCTCTGCACCTCGTTGGAGCCAGCCTTGGGAGGGGGAGGAGGGAAATCTCCATCCCCAAACTGTCTGTGTCACAGTGGGAGGTTAAGAATTGGCCTTTGTCCTTGGTGAGAGCCAGGGAGGGGAGAGACGACTCCTGGGAGAAACCTCACTGAGTCCAACACACTTCATGGCCAGAATCGTGGTGATTTCCCTGGGCAAGCTGGACTGACCTTATCCCCTCCCAGTATCTCCAGGCTGCTTTTTGATTGTCTTCAAAGGGCATTTCTCTTGCTAAATCAGTGTGTTCTGTTCATCTTCAGCCAGTAAAAAGGATGCTTTGCAAGAAGCACCCAAAAGAACTAAATATCTGAACTCCCCGTGGTGCAGGAGGGCTCTGACACAGCTGGGAACCCCGAATACAACGTGTTTTCCACTACTGCAAGCCTTTGCTTGGCAAAGTTTTCCCATCAAATGACTTATCAGCGTGGGCAGCAACACTTCCCCACCGGCCTTATTCTTCCAGCCTCCCTCTCCCAGCTCAGCCATTGTCACCCTCTCAGTCTCAGCTGTAACCCAGTCTAGCAGCCGTCATTTCTCTTGGCCCCCTTTCAGGCTGTTTTAAGCTGTCTGACAAAGCCTTGAAATGACTTAATCCAAGGAGAAAACATCTGAAATTTCATTTGCTGTGAGTGAAAGATTACATTTGCTGGAGTCAATGCTGGGTTTAGATTTCCCGTCTCTCTCTTAGCTCGGAGGAGGAGGTGTGTTCCTCAGGGACATAATTGCCAGCAGCAACAGACTGAGTGATGTGTTTACCACATGATGGACTTTTCTGCTGCTCAGTTTTGCACTGATACCTCTCTGTAAAAGGCTCAGAGGCCTCAAGTCCTGCCCTGACAGATCAGAGATGTGGTTTTCTTGTTCAACACAAATATTCCTTAGACCTCCACCATCAAAGGATGACACATGCCCTTCACCACTGAAATATCATCTAGCATTGCTCTCTGGAAGAGATGTGAGCTTTGCCTTCAGGTACTTAAGCTTGTGCTATGTCCCTATTTGTTTATCAGCCTAATTTTTAATGTCATTTCAATTTCTAATGAGGTGGCCTGGGTAAAGGCGAGAAATGAAGCAGGGCATCCAGGTATTTTCAGCCAGCTTGTAACTTCTACAGCATTCTATGGAAATGCCCCAGACACAAATTAAGAAGGAAAGTCGAGTCTGTAAAATGCTTTAGGGCATCTTTTTAAAACCTGATATATTTAAGGAAAATGTCTTTCTTCTGTGGAGAAAATATATGAAGAAATTCAAGACAAAGAGCATAATAGAAAAAAAAGAAAGGCTCCATCGCTCATGGTCTGAGTCAAAGCTGTTCAAATGGGAATTTTACTGTATTTTTTAGCAGGGAAAATGAAAGAAGAGGCTCCCAATTTTCCCTACTCCAAAATATCTCCTTTCAGCAGTTCAGGTTTAAGTCTAGCTCTACGTTCAAGCAAGTCCTGTGCCAAGTAGGAGCATGCTGGGATTACCAGTCTCACTGAAGACCTGAGATTTGATTTTTGAATTTGACTGGAGCTAAAAAAGAGGAGCAAGCAGTATAAGAAGATTCAGTTTCAGAAAGCATTTGATGCAGGGTAGAGTAAGTCCAGAGCACGCAGGGTGTGCAAAGGAGATGTTATGTCCTGAAATACGGGGGGTGCCAGAAGCCCTGTGAGAAGGGTGGGAGCTGAGCAGCCCAGTGCTGTTTGCCTGGTGTGCTGATGGGTGAAGAACATCTGCTCTGAAAGTCAACAAGGAAATATGCTGTAGAACTGAGAGAACAAATTCCTATTAAGGCAGTGGCAAAGGTGTGAAATGCATCACCATCAGGGACAGATGCTAAGCAAAGAAAGGTACTAAAACCAGAGGGTTTGTGGATGCCTCATCCCCGAAACTGTTCAAGGCCAGGTGGAATTGGCATCTGAGCAACCTGATTTAGTGAAATGTGTCCCTGCCCATGGCAAGAGGGTTGGAACTGGATGGTTTTTAAGGTCCTTTTCAACCCAAACCATTCTATGATTCTAAATTTGGGACTGGTCCAATGACATATTCCAGTACGAAGCAGAGGAGAAACAAATTAAAAGTTAATGAAGAATATCTGAAATAAAAAGGATGGGAATATTATGAGGTGTGTGGAAAAAAAGGGAGAGATGCAAAAAACATGCAGTGTTTTGACAAGGGATGTTCTTTGTAGTGTAGCAAGCCCAGTCCCATCTCCAGTCTGCTTGGCTGAAGGAACAAAGCAGGACAACCTTTCTGAAAGAGCCTGAAAAGAATCAGAGAACAGCTCCTGCTGCGGCTCATTTTTCAGTCTCCAGCTCAAACACAACAGGGGCTGTTTGTTCCCACAGTGCAGGGCTGACCTTAGAATCGTTCACGAGCCTTTTCCAACTGCAGCCCAGCTGGTTGCAGAGTTCCAGCCATCTGCTTCTATTTTTAAAACTCCAGGTTGCAGAAGGTTTTCCGTAGTTACCACTGCTCTGGGACTGCCTTAAACAGAAGTGCACGGAGCAGCAAGGCCCCTGTTAGCATCCCAGGGATCCTGAGGGACTGAAGTGCAGCGGGAAAGGCAGCAGGGCTGGTCTTGTACAAATGAGGGCATTTAATGGAGCATCCATTCCTATGAAATCTCAGCTCCAGAGGGGCTGGGAAGCTTCAGGTTTCCATATGTAACCATCATGCGGAAGTTGGGGCAACTGAGTGAACTACCAGCTGAATTTGGATAAGGAAGATGTGGAAAAAACGGAACTTTTATGTCACTGTCAGAGGTTTCTTGGATTTAGGTGGGTGTGGAAGACCGCTGGTGTGGACAGAGAAAGTTTCATATGCAGAAATTTCACTTTCCCTCCTGTTAGAAACATTACTTTATATAACCAAATTCAAAGTTTCTCCTGCAGCCCGGCATCCCATTGCCTGCCCTTCCTGCTTCCATCTCCATTAGAGCAGGTTTTGGCTCCAGGCATCCCAGGGAATGCCCCAAGTTCCCCTCGGCTGACCTTTTCCATGTCTCATGGAAGGCTGAGATCCTGAAAATCACTGCAGAAGGGTCAAACTGCCTCCACCAGCCTGAGGCACAGATTAATCAGACAACTGAGTACTAAAATGTTAGTGTTCTGCTGGATTTCTGTTTCAGTAGAGGCAAATAATTTCTGTCTATAGATGTGATTGAGAGGCAGTTGACACAGGATATAAAATCCTTCTTTCTCACCAGACAAGACAACATTTAAAGTTTTTTCTGGTGCTTCTCATTCTGTCAAGGAACTACATTTTATTTTTGATAATTTATATATTTGCCTTTTAGATGTCAAACTCAGCTATAAGATAAAAACTGGAGTGTAAAGATCCGTGTCAAATATTGCAAATGCTTTTCTTTTTGTTGAAAATCTTATGATTATTTTTAATATTTTATTTGAAACTACAGATCCTGTCTAGGTGTCCTGTTTACCTATTTATGTATAGGCATATACAAGGGAGACAGGTCTCTGTTAAAGTCTATCAGGATCTCATCAATATTGTGAGGGAAGTTTCCAGTTATTCAGCTAAACCTAATTTTGTCATCTGAAGAGTTTTCATGTTTCACTACCTGAATTCTGTAGACTTGCAGTGACTTTAATGGGTGTTTAGAAAATGACCTCTCACATGAAGTCCTGCCTTGCCAACATCTAAATTTAGATGTCTTGGCTTGCAAGTCAGAACACATCTTCTCTGGAATAACAGAATTAAACTGCCTCTTAATATTGTTAAAAACAATTATCTGCTTTAAAATACTCACAGAATGTGGTATGAAGAGATAATGTTTCCCTCCCACATAAAAGCACAATAGTTTAAAAAAAAAGTAAACTCCAAAACGAAACAATAAAAAGAACTGTTCAAATCGTGTCTATGAATTTAATATCAGCTGCCACCCAAATCTCCATCAAAACTCACCCAAGAGTTGCTTCATATCTTCACTGGAATAACAGGAGTTGGGAAAGTGTGTTCCACACAGACTGATCAGTAATTTTGCATAACTCTGGCCCACATATGTGCTTTTCCATATGTAAGGCTCCATGCACAAAATTTGATACACCTACATGCCCACTTTTGACTGACTCACATGGAAGTCATATGCCAGTCTGAGAATCCAGCTTGGCACAGTGTGGGATCCCACTGGTTTCCATACCTCAGCTACCACTAAATCCCATACATTGCCACTTAATTAAGTCTGCAGACTTTGCAGCTCTTCCATTTCTATTCCATTTTCTTTATTCATGCAAAACATTCAAGTGACTTTACTAAGCGAAGCTCATAGGACTGGACCCTATTTAAACCATTTATGCTGGTTTATATTTGGAATAAATGTACAGCGGTGAAACCCTACAGTTTTTCTGAGGCCATTATTAAAATTTAACAATGAATTCAATGTTTGAATGGGTTCAGGAAGCAGCTATTATGTATCAAGGAGCCAAAGTCAAGGCTTTTTAACAATATTGGACAAAAGCAGTTAATTGGACAAACAATCCTTTAAGGAAAGAAAGAGGTTATTGTTCATGCAGTGGAAACCACAGCATAATAATTAACCACTCTGGATGTTTTGACAAAAGGTCAGATGCAATGGAAGCACAAAGTGCTTGAAAACTCATGTGAGAAGTTCTCATGTGACAAGTCAAAGTACTTGAACGAGGACATAAACACAACCCAAACATGTGAATTTTAAGTGCCCAAATCACCTGAGTGTTCACACAGGGACTAGGATGTCTTTGAGGCCCCCCAAAGTCACAAGTTGAAGTTCTGAGCAGATTCACAGCTTCCCTCCTGCCAAAGCTTGAGCAGGAGATAGAAATCAGTCATTTCTCCAAGTTCTCTGAAAATAGCCACTCCCAGACTGCACGTAACAAGAGGACCAAAGGTGTCCCTCACCTCGTTAGAGTTCAGTTTTGGAAAGGCTCATTTCTGTGCACATACTGGACAGAGAAAGGTGACAACTGAGAGTGATCCCCATCTAAAATGTCACCAAGACATATTATTTCAGGATATGTTTGTATTACTAAATAAGATTGTCCCGTGCCTGTCTGCTAGACCCAAGAGCAAGTAACATGATATGATTTGTAATAAAACCCCTAAACTCTACCCCTCTCATTCCAAGGTGGCTTCATCCAAACTGCATATGGCAAATCTTGGAAATTCTTCAACAGTTGTTTTTTTGGTGTTTTTTTTTTGTATTGAAGTAGAACTCACACATTCCTTCCAGTCTTCTACTTAAAAGCTATGGAAATGAAAATGTTAATTTCATTTTCCTAGATTCATAAAGCATTTTCTCTGCATTCTATAGGCAAAGGCTAATGCAAAAAGATGTAAATCTGGCAGCCTCAGCAATGACACAAATGAAAAAAAAAGAAAGTCCTAGAGACAAAATACCCACCTGTGTCAAATAAATCACAGTCTATCAGTTCAGGTCTCCTTTATCAACAACGTTTACAAAGAAAGACTCATTGAAGCAGAATTTGAAGATTATTGGAAATGGGATGACATGGAATAGCAAGAAATATGTGAAAAATAGCCCTATCACAGATCTTTTGGCATTCACAGATAGAAATAGGTGTTTGAGATTCACTCCCTTGCCTGGCTTGAGTCTTGACCAGGCAGAGTTGAGGTCAGATCTCTTACAGCCCACGTGAAAGTATTAATGGCCTCACCCTAGTATCACAAAAAAGCATTTCACATCACCATGACAACACAAAACACTGTAAAGCCAGATAGGAATATAATTTAGTTCCTCTGTCACTCCTTGAACAATGTTAAATAATTTTGAGTAAATCAGATCTGGCTCCAAGACAGAAAACACAGTAACACTCTTCCCACACAGCACTAGTAGGATATAGCATCAGGCAGGCCCCGTCGTTTCTCCCTCTCCCCTTTATTTCATGCCAGGTTCTTCTTGATTAAGCAATAATGTGAAATGATGAAACAAGAAAAAGTTGGAGATCCCCAAAGGAAATCAAGTGTGTGCTGCAGCTCTTTGTTTTTATAGTCACATCTGTCTTTTGGACAGATTGGTACCTGCAAGTGCTCCATTTACTTTTCAGGGGGAAAAAAAAATAAAAAAAAAGAAAGAAAAACTATGACTGTTTCCAGCAATTGCACTTAACAGCCACTTTTAGTCAAGAGTCACTGTTTGGCTCCCATGCTTCCATGAAACATTGTTCTATTTCCTTTCAATGGCAAAGAAAAAATGAATTAATAAACGGTCCCCCCACGTTTTTGTCTAGGGGTAAGGATACACCCTTTAGAGCAGGGAACTGAGCACAAGCTGAAGGGAGAAGAAATTAAATGGAGGGATCAGCTCCAACTGATACTAGACCTTCTCATGACCTTGAAAATGAAGTATGAAGGAAAAGAAGAGAAAGAGGTAAGAATTTTCTAGAAATGCTACCAAAAATGGGCAAATAGTATCACTACGCTGATCATTTTCCACCAGCTTCTAACTCCTGCTCTAAGACAAGAATAGAAATAAAACAGAGGAAAAGGCACAATGAAGGCAATTCATGGCAAACTTTGGAGCACGACAGATCAGGAAGTTCAGGAAATCATGAGCAGGGGAGTGTATGGAGTTTCTGGGATTCTTTTTTACCCAAACCTATAAACCTCATAACACAATGATTGAAAAAGGTGAAAACCTCTCGATCGAACAGGTATGGCTCAGGGGCAGTAGGGCACAGATTTCGACCAAGGTGGAAGGAGAATGAATCCTTCTGAGTGCTAATAAAGTCCACAACCCAGTCATCTTGTGTGCCCTGTGTCACTTCCCTCCATCCATTCCTTGTTCCTGTGTTTATTTTGTGCTCTGCCCTTACCAAATTCGGGACTATACAGTCATTTATCACAGCATTACAGGCAACAGGCCTGCAGAGGAACAGGAATGGCCACGGGCAGGCATCCATGGCTACATGGGAGTGGTCAGGAGCACAGGTCCCTAGAATGTTTTATTTTCCAACAGCAAAAGGGAACCTTGAAGCCAGCAAGGATTGTGACTTCTCATTCATAGTCCTACGTGGCAAATTAACTTCAAGAACCTAAAGCGATGTGGTCATAGATGGTTAATGCCTAATTAGTAATTAATCTATTTAAACAGAGGCTTGATTTCACAATTCAGTCTTGGAAAGTCTATAAAATTATGCATTTGTCCACAGAAGGAATTATGGGCTAATTTAGGTAATATCGAACAACTTATATACAAAATATTTGGTATTTTCAAGGGCATCAAGCTTGAACGAAACCCAGAACCATTCTTGACACAGATGTTTGCACACAGATGTTTTCTGGAGCCCAGGTTTGAACTGAATCATAACATCCATATTCTTAATATAATTCATTGTGTGACTCCTGGCACGTCCAAACTTCAGCTGGCTAAAAGCAGAGAAAACATTGAAATGCTATGAGAAATTCTGTATTAGTATTATTGAGTGATTCTAATTTTTAAAAACACGAAGCTGTGAATTGTGGCTGGTGCAGCTGGTGGATATGGAAGGACAATGGAAGCTTCCTGGAGTGTTGGCTGTCATTATGTTACGATTCAATTGCCTTTCTTTCCTCGCACGTGTTAAAAGTCTACGTAGAGCCGAGCGACATGAAATCTAAAATTAAATTGCCATAATGGGGAGGCAGAATATGTATTTAGTTCTAAAGATAGATGGATAAAGTTAGGGCCCATATCTCCAGAGATTGTCTACAGAGTCAATGCTGCAACAGGGGTTTCTCCAGGGATGAATACAAACACCTTCCCCAGGCTTCTTGTAAATTGTCCTGTGCTGGAAGGTGCAACAACCAGAGGATGCTTTGTCACCCGTGCCAGCCTCAGAGTGGGAACACCTGCACACCCCTGGGATGGCAACTGGCCCTTGGACAAACCTTTGCATCGCTCAACTTTGCCCAGGAAAAGTTTGGGCCATTTGGGATGGCCCATATAGGCACTGACAATCTTGTTCCTGGACTCAGGAATATTTCCTTGTGCTTTTTTCCTTTACAGAGAGTGGAGGTATTTGGGATGCTGTGGGCTACCTGATGTGTGGCATTGAGCCCAAGGTAAGTGGTCCTTGGATAATTTAGGACCATCTGCCCTTTATTGTCTGTACTCTGAGGGTCATGAGGCCGTGGCACAGGTTGCCCAGAGAAGCTGTGGCTGCCCCATCCCTGGAAGTGTCCAAGGTCAGGTTGGATGGAGCTTGGAGCAATCTGGTCTAGGGGGTGGCATCTCTCCCCACGGCAGGCGGTTGGAATGAGATGATGTCTAAAATCCCCTCCAGTCCAAACCATTCTGTGATTCTGTGATCTTTTCCTGTTAGAATGTGTGATAAATATAGAGGTTTGTGCCTGGGAATCACCGGGAAGAGACAACTCCCATTAGTCCATGGATCAGGAGCTCTCAGTGCGTACATCACGGGAGCTGTTTGAACGACTGTGCCCCAGGCTTGCTTTGTCAGGGACATTTTGTTGAGTTTCTGGGTGATCACATTTGCCCACTTGACGTTTGTTAGTGGGTTTCGATCCTTGCTGCTTCGTGCCTTTAATTCCTTTGCTGGGTATGTTTCAACTATTTTAACGAGCTGATGATAACTCTGAAGGGTGCTTGTCCAGCACAAAGCAAAACCATTCGTGCCAGGAGTGGGGGCACCATCAGCAGCCATGGCCTCAATTGCTGTGCTCAGTTCAGGGTCTAAGTACTACAAAAGCACTTTAAATGTACCATTAAGCTTTTGCTTCTTTAAGAAGAAGGGAGGGGTTTAAGCCTGGAATTCAGCTTAAATATTTTTTTTTTGCTTCATTTAATTTCCTTGAGGGCTTTACTCTAAATTGTTTAAACGTTATCACTGCAAATACAGGGTCTAGTGGAAATTGTCCCTGCCCATGGCAGGGGATTGGAACTAGGTGATCTTTAAAGTCCCTTCCAACACAAAACTTTCAATGATTCTATGATTCTACTAAATACTTTTTTTATTTCAATTTGGGGTTTTTCTTTGTTTGTTTATTTCTTCACTAGTGAAATGATTACTGTACATCTCTATTTTATTTATTATTTTAGTGATCATAAGCTAGAGCAGCTACATGACACAGTCCTTCTACCCCCCAGGTGGAAAGACAGTGTTTGTCTTCACAGTTTTGAACTTTGAAGCTTAGAAAATAAGACAAGATATTGGTTTTTGCAAGGTGTAGACTAAGGAACAAACTGTGAATCTCACATTTTCTCCATCACTAACTCTTAAGTCATCTCAAGCTTGTCAAACCCGTTTACTGTAGGTGATTTCTGCAACTGTTCTGGCTCTGAGATTCTGCAAGGCAGAAAAGGGTTAATTTGGAGTCAATGGATGCACTGGGATAACAGCAAATAAAAGTGAAAATGTTTTAGAAAGTGGGCACAAGGTCCTGGTATTCTGCTTTATTTCTAAGTATAATTTAGATAGAGTTTACTTCCAGGTGAGGACCAGCTTTGCCTGCCATAAAAACAGAGAACATTCCTTTCCCAAAAGGGTAGGATCAAAGGAGAAGAGTGGAAAGCAGAAACTGGCTCAGTCTTAAAGGTGGGCGCCAGAAAAATGGTGCAGAAAATGAAATTTCATTGTTACACTGCAAATTAAAAATCAAGAATCATGAACAGTCCATATGTTAGCACAACTGACTTTGTTTATTTTTAAACACCCCAAAATCCAATCATGCTCTATGTACATAGACAATACACGGGATAGCACACCAAATGTGGACAAGAAAGATAAAATATATTCTGGTTTATTTTGCTGGTGATTTTCCTTTTTATTATTTTTTTTCATTGTACATCTACCCAAGTTGATGAAAAGATCTAACCCCTGTGGATTCCTATGTCAATCCTATCTCAACTCCCAATCCCACACTGAGAGGAGACATCCATCCCATTATCTCTGGGGGGTTTTCCTGAATGCTGGAGTGCGCTGCCTTTTCCGTAAGTTCCTCTGGGCCTCATTTTTTATGGAAAACTGTTTAGTGCAGAACAAGTAAATCAGCATGTATCTGCTTTAACTATATTCTATAGTTAGTAGGTAAGACCAGCTAATGCTTTGGGTTACTCAGGAAATCATAAGTAGCACACACACACAGATGAAAACAGAAAAGAGTCTTCCACGTCATTCAGAATGTTAATTTTCTTCACGTTTCCAGTGTTGTTTATTTCGCTAAGCACTGCTGCAATTCTTTCCACTTGTCTTTATGCTCTTATTTTCTTACAAAACAGTATACTAGGCTTTCTGTATAAAACATATATATAAACATTTATATATATATATATATATAAAAAAACAAAGCAGCGACCCCCAAAATGGACTTACAGGTAAGTATTTGTGCCTCATTAGAAATTATACCATGTGTACATCTGTTCCTTGTCCCTGAATGTCACAGCGCTGCCTATTGGAACGGGGTCAGAGAGAAAGGGGACTTCTTTTCTCCGTGTTTTGCCTTAAAACACACAGATAAATTACACAAGGTGAACAAGAGCAGAGTAGCCACGGGAACAATCAGATCCTGTTTATACATTGGCACCATGTTGTTCTTCTTGCCATTGCTGTTGCTACTCTCCAATTTGACTTCTAGTTATTACTTCCCAGGAATTAATATATCTATCTAATTTTATGTCATGTGTATTCTCCTCTCACAATGAGCTGGATGCAGGTTCAGGGCAAATGAAACACTAGAAAGTCTAAAGGATCCTGTGACTCTGGAAATTCTTACCCTGCTTAACTTTTCTGGCCCTCTTTCACAAGGATGATCAATCATTTAGAAAATTGTGGTTAAATCTACGTAACTAGTAGTAGATTTAGTAGCTTTTCCTTCCAGAAGATGCTTTTGGACACTGATTTGAGAGTTTTTTTCCCATTCATTGCTGGCATTAGATACCAGCCTTGCATTTTTGTATAAATACTGTTTTTCAGGTGTAAGGCCCCCATTATTGGTACAGATGGTTCTCTGTCCTCAATATCTGTTCTTTCAGGAATCAGACTGGTCATTTGAACTACTTATCATTACTGAGTGATGTGGTGGAAGAACCCCCCACGCTAAATACACCCCACAGTTGGGTGATAGCAAGGGAGGGCTTAAATTTCGGCCCAATTTATTTAGGCCGTGCAAAGGTGTCTAACGACTTCTTGACCTGAAGACTCTGTAATTGAAAAACCCCAGATATAAAAAAATGCTATTAAGATTGGGGGCAAAAAAAATGGGAAACTGTATTGAAGTAAAAAAAACCACAAAGTACTGCTGGCTGGTTTACAAAGAGTCTATAACACTGATAAAATCTTCGGAAACCAATGTGCTGCTTTTTTTTTTTTTTGCCTTTTTTTTTTTAATTTCCTCTTCATGCGCTTCTTTATTTTGGCTTCATTTCCACCCTGGAGTTCATATCATCCCCTTCCAGGTCGTACTCCTCTACTTGGCCACTGGTCCACACCTTCATGCGGTCGGTGAGGTCGCTGGTTCTGGGCGCCAGGATGAAGTCGTAAATCAGGGCAGCACAGGCTCCTCCAATGATCGGGCCAACCCAGAAGATCTGGAATACAGGTCCAAGTTATTGCATCAGGTGTTTCTGCATTTGAAGCTCCTCTGAGGACTCTCACCACAAAATTTACAAGTGAGAACATTAAAATTACAGCCTGAATGTTTACTTAACCACACAGCCAGAGACCAGGAATTTCTCACCATGAATTGGTGATAGACCCAGAGGTGAATAACTGTTTAAAATCAGTTCCCTACTGCTAAAACATCTCTGCTACCCCAAATAGAGTTGACAGAGGAGCACAGTTCCTAAAACAAGAGGGCATGAAATTCCATTCTCCTGTTAACTTCCAGTGACAGGTGAATTTGAAAGTAATACTTAATAAGGAGTTAATTAGGGGCTTAATCTGCTACTTGATGTTGGTTAGCTAGTGATATTGCTGTAATTGAACAGGCCTAACCACTTAAGGCAACTAAAGTTAAAAAGAAGAGCTAATAAAAGGATTTTAGTAGCCAGGTTGATTTTATTAGAAATAACAGATTAAATTGAAGGCCTTGTATGGCCAAAGTGCTACTGAGTCTGAAAACTTTTTCTTTTGTTCAGCAATGTCAGTAGTTGAACATGAATTATTACCTCTATTTCCTTCTGTCTGTACAAAGGATAGTAATTTTCCTATTAAATTCTGAAAATACCAGCTACTCGCTTAGTTACTTCCCCTGAGTGTCCTAATAATAATGTTCAAGTGGGAGATATTGCCAAAATTTCCCCAGTGTGCTCCTTTTATGTTTTACTCTTTAGATTAAAATGGAATCCCTATCCAAAATTTCCACATCCCATTGTATTACCACTAAATTTCCACCAATGCTTATGCAACTGGCTGACAAAATCATGAGTAGGAGAGTTGGAACAAGCCCCATTTTATATATTCAAGAACACATGTTCATCTACAACTTTTATATCAGACTTCTTTATTGAGCTGTGGTGAAAGAAGCAAACTTTTGTGAAGTTTCTCATTTTAACCACATTTAAACACGGGGGGAAATCCACAATTTATAGTGCTTCCAGAGCACTTATCCTTGAAAACACGTAAGCAGACACTCAACTTTAAGATGCTGAACATTTTATTGGCTTTTAAATATTGGATGATCCATTTCAGTTTATAAACCTGCTTAAGAATCTTTCTAAATCAGGTTTTACCAGATTAAGCAGTAACACTTTGAAAACTCAGTTTAAACAATAAACACACGGTACAGGATTCTGTGTAATAAAGCTTAAACTATAAAAATTTTGAAATAAATAAATAAATACAAAGGGAAATAAACAAAGAAAATCTACTGTACTACTTTGAACACAGAGACTGAATGAGGTTGAGGACTTTCTGATCACCTGAGGTTGGTCCGGATTGAAAGGAGATTATCCTTTGTTAAATGAAACAGAAATGCCAACTCACTGAGTGGTGCTAATGACTGCTTAAATGTTTCTGATCTTGTAGGTTGTGTGCATTCAGAGCCTCTTGGAGGCTAAAAAACATTTATTTAACTTACCCAGTGATTATCGAATTTGTTGGTAAGCAGCGCTGAGCCGAAAGATCTGGCCGGGTTAATCCCACAACCGGTGTAATCAATCTGGGAGGTGGAAAGAGAACCAGTGGTGAGGCACCGGTGGAACCATCACCTTCCCACCACCTCCCTGCCTTCCCTGCCTGTCCCGAGGTGGGACATGGCAGATATAAACTCTGAGGGCTTAAAACTTACAGCAAGAAGATGTCCCAAGGCAACGGAGAGACCAATGGCCAAAGGCGCCGATCCCGAGACGTCGTTCCTTCTCCGGTCTGTGGTGGCCAGGACACACAGCACCAGCTGGAAGGTGGCAATGATTTCAATTCCCAGCCCTTGGCCTGCATTGATTCCCTCTGAAAGCTGCAGGGAGACAAGAAGGAAGATGTCACTTCATATTCCTACCTGGCTTCAACCAATGCAACAAAGTTTTGCAGTATCTATTTTCTCAGTAAGAAAACGTAGCCCTGCACATCCATTTTTCTCCTGGGGTTTCTTTTGCTTAACGGGGAGAAAAAAAGGAAGAAAAATTAAAAATTGACCAGAAAAAGGTTTTGAAACACTCCCTGCTGTACTCAAGTCTAGGCATAACCAGTTTTTGTTGGTGATTCGACATGGTTGGGTGGTTGCTGCATCCAGCCACAGTGAACACTCGGCCACTGGACGCAATGGGAGTGTAGCTGATCTTTGTGTGAGAAACAAATCAGCCAGAGGTTCACCTTCAGCAGAGTTTACTTTTTGAGAAGTGAACTGTGGTGCCTCAGGACATTCCATTATTCCTTCAGAGATTTCCACATTAATGTTAAGACACCTGTACTGTGAATTAATTGTATGAAATTATGCCTTGAATGCCACAGGCAATACCCTGAGATATCCACAGAGTTCATGTGTGACTGGCAATGTGACAGAAGACCAAAACTACCTAAAGCGTCTCTAGATATTAATATTTAGGCAATGTATCTCCAATTTGCATAGATAATGGTGTAGTCAATGGAGACGAGCCATTCACCTGATGAAATGTAAGGGATCATTTGAAAGCTCTGACTTATTTATTTTATAGATTTCATTTGACTACAGAGAGCTTAGACACCTAACTCACAGGTAGACTACTTTTTGGTGTCTTAGACTCAAACTGAATCTCATTCAACTTCTTTGAGACACATTAAAAAATACAGTATTAAGGAATCTCAAGGGGTTGATGGGAGAAGTGCTTCAATTTCCTACTGAAGTAAAGTAGATTATCTAGAAAAATTCAAACTGTCAGACATAAATATTCCAATGGTATTATTAGTCATGAAACCAGCAGAGCTTTTTATAAATGTAAATGCTGTAGAACATCTTGAAACCATGGTGATTCACATAAATGGACATTACAGAGTAGAAATGCTGTCATATTTCAGGAGTACTGCTAGAAACTTGTGCCTAACAAGAAACCATGGAGCTAAACCTTTTGATGTTATAACAAGTTTTGAGCTCTGCTTTTAATTGCTGAATTCAGTGGTGTCTCCATCAAGTCAAGGAAAGTCTGGGCTGAATAACTTGATGTTAAGTAGAAACAACTCACTTGCATGGATGGGATGAAACATGAGCTTGGCCACAGGCCAGAGAACTGAGAATGTGAGTGACTCAGAGCAGGAAGCAAACTCTGCAGAACTTATGTTCATTTGTGCTCTCAGTAGGTTATCACATCTGTCAGAGCCTCTGCATTAAAAATTGCTGGGTCATACATGGCAAAAACCATAATTACATGCTATTGTGGCCCGTCCAGAACAATGAAACGATGGGAAATCCTGCCATAAATCTGGATTTGTGGTTTTATGCCCTAATTTCCACCAAGCTAATATTTGAACAACCTTAAAACTTAAAGATGGTTAACTGAAGTCTTTCACATTTCTTGTTTCTTCTCTGTAACAAAGTAGCATAACAAATTCCTAAGCACTGAAAAAAAGTCGTGTGAGTCTTTGATCAATATAAATCTGATTTCTACGTCCTGCTAATCTGAAATATTAATAATGTATTTTTATATCTTGTTCTTTAATATGCAGGAGTGATACCCTCTGAGTTAGAAGCATTTTATCCACAAATAGAAGAGAATGCTGGTTGAAAGGGTGCTTATTTTGGTTCCTTCAGTATCCATAGAGCAGAAACTGAAATCCATTAATGAAACATTCATCAATATTAGGACTTACATGTGAGAAGTATGAGTCTGACATAAATGTATATATGTATGAGACAGCACTGAAAACCACATGATCCAGAAATTCTTGTTGAATGCCTGTTATATCTAAATTAATATTCTATTACTTTTGTCACCCCCTTTTAAAAATAAACACTTTCTTTTTTCACTGCAGAGACATTGGGGATTTTTGGCTCTCAACAAATTAGGTTTCCAATGCATTTCCTGGATATCATAAACAATTTAAGAATCTGGACTATATACTTTCTGGAAAATCTTATCTCACATCTGGAAGGCCAAATGGCCCAACTTAAAAGCCAGGTGTCTTAGCAAATAAGAGACTGATATGGACATGCCCAAAAGGAGACAAGAAACCAAATTCTTTTCCATCATAACGCAACCCCAAGGAATCCAGAGCCGAGGTCTGACGCAGCAGTGTTAGCATTTAACAAAGCCTTGACATTTTAAAAGATTAAACACTGCCCAGCCATTAGGCTTTCCCCTCGTTTGAAGGGCTTCCATAAAAGACAAAAGACAATAAGAGCAAAATTATTCTTTTAAAAACCTGTGATAATCCTTATCTTTGAGAGGCGGAAATCATTTTCTTCCTTTCCCTCCAGGAAAAACACATCCTACAGCTGACGTGACTTGAGGTCATTCTCCCTGCTAATCAACACTTATTGATGGGCTGTGTGGGATCAAAGAAAACCTGGAAATATCATAGGAAACCTTTTGCTTTCCTCTAGCGTGTCATTTCACGCAGCCTGCCAGGAACGTAAGATTCCAGTGGGAGAGCAAGGACTCCGGGCCATGCTCCAAAGTGAGGCAAACCCAGGCAAACCTTGGATGCTCTGCTTTGCTGTGGCCTGTGGATCTGCAGTGTGTAAGTGTAGGATAGCAGAGTATTTATTTGCCTCCTCGTCAGAGCTATATTATCACTGCATCAGCAGCCTGGGCCATATGGGGTACAGCACCAATCTTCATCCCAACCACACCCCAAAAAGCATTAGAAAGGGAGCAGGAAGGCACATTCCCTTGTATCAAGTTAAAATGCACATATACATGTGTATATATTTATATTTATATTTATATTTATATTTATATTTATATTTATATTTATATTTACATAATCCTTATTCACTGAGGATTTGCAAGTGTTACCCAGCCAACAGTGCAATATGAAACATTTTCCACCTTTTGAATCTGCTGGTTTAAACTCCTGACAGAACCAGGTAGGCACAACCAATGTGAGTTTGTTGTCCTTTCCCTGTATTTTCCATGTGCTATTCAGGATTTTTAAGGGGGGTTTGAGCTTTTGTAGAACACCAGACTCCAGAAGCTTCAGGGTTTTCTAATGTGAATCTGGTACAAAGCACTACCAGCCATTACAGAGACCTGAATAAAAATCAGCAGCTGGGCTTAACATCTGGCATTCTGCTCCTGTGAATATCCAGAATATAAGGTGACCAATAACTCTGGTTCCTAAATAAACAAATCAATGCCTTGAAGCAAGACACAGCCACCTCCACTGCAGTTTTGGGATGAAGGGGGCCCTTCCCAGCAACCTGTTCCCACACTGCAATGCCTTTTTGCCTGCATTGGTAGATCTTACCAGTGGTCCCAAGGTATGTGGACTGACACTGCATTTGCCCTTGATGTATCTGCTGGGAAATCTTTGGCACCTTCTCGTGTCAGCCCAATAATCCTCATTAAGGTAACAGAAAAAATGCAGAGGGCAGGGAACAGCACAGTAACTCCCTGAGCTTTTCTCACTTCAGACTTGGGAGACTTGAGGAGTGAATTCAGCACTTTAAGGAACCAAATATGCTCTAAGGGATTAAAATGAAGCACACAAGCCCATATTCATCTGCAACAGAGTCTATCCAGACTTCTCTTCCCTTTTTGTTCACATGAATAATTCCACTAAACTTCATTTCTAAGTCAGTATTTTGACAGAAGCACCAGAAAGACACATAAGGAATGAGCTGAATCATTGGCAAGATCTGAGAGTTATATGTGGACACATTTATCTGATCACCTGAACCAATCTTGGCTGCTTTAGCTTAGAGTGAGTAATTCTCCCTCCCTTGTCACAGCACCCAGACAACAAGCAGAAGCCTAAACGTAGACAGCCCAAGGGAGGTGGATCCTTCTGTGAGCTGAATTCCACCCTTTCCAACCTTAATGGTTCTATGATTAATATTTTTCCCCCCAGTTCACTGTGAATCTGAACAAGGTCAGGGAATAAAATTCCCCTGGAATTCAGTAAATGTACAGAAATCACATCTTATTCAGAAAGTTCCTGAGATGCAGATTGGAACCTGAGGAAGCACTAAAGGCACAGTAACTCAAGAAACAAGAACTACATTGAAATGAGGACTGCTAAACCCCCAAAAGCATTATCTAGACATGAACATGAGAGCAATTAGTTGAGAGGAACACCTGCTTTTCGTCTTAGGAAATGGGCAGTGGTCACATCGCTTCCAGTTCTCCACAACACCAGACAGGAGATGGGAACCACGGAATTTGTTTCCCAGAAGTGCCCTTAACTGCCATGTTTAGCTGACCGGCTTCCACAGCAACAATTTGGGCAAATTAACGGTATGTTTTCTTTCCTTTCGTTTTTTTT